>CAUYTI010116020.1:0-25930 GCA_963575145.1 Galago senegalensis
TAAACAAATGAAAAACTGGAGTTGAGGCTCAGCGCCTGTGGCTCAAGCAGCCACGGCGCCAGCCACATACTCCTGGGCTGGTGGGTTTGAATCCAGCCCAGGTCCACCAAACAATGATGGCTGCAACCAAAAAAAAAAAAATAGCCAGGCATTGTGGCAGGTGCCTGTGGTCCCTGCAACTTGGGAGGCAGAGGCAGGAGACTCGCTTGAGCCCAGGAGTTGGAGGTTGCTGTGAGCTACGCCATGGCACTCTACTCAGGGGGACAGCTTGAGGCTCTGCCTCAAAAAAAAAAAAAAAAAATGAAGTAGAGTTTGTTTCAATTTTAACTGGGAAAAAGGTTAGCTCTGGCAAGGTTGTGACAGATAAATATGCCTATAACAGACTGAGGTCAATATTCAGACAAAAAGAGAATTTTATTGCTGGCACTGGCATGGTTAAGTCTTATGCTACCAATTTAATGCTAAAAACAAAAATGACAACAAAACAGCAAAGCAGCAAAAAAATATTAAGCCATTTCTGGTATACTTTCTAGAAACTTGATTTACTAAATTTGCAGTTTGACCTTTGCTGAAGGGGAAACAAAGGGAGGGAATATGATTTACTTGATTTACTAAATTTATATGATTTACTTGATTTACTAAATTTGCAGTTTGAATTTGCTGTTCAACCTTTAAAACTTAAGCCTGCAAACACACACATAAAATGTACCCAAGCATGGATATACAACAATTATTATTGTTATTGTTATTTTAGAGAGAGGGTCTTGCTATGTTGCCCAGGCTGTACTCAACTCCTGGTCTCCTGAGTATTGGGGACAATAGGCATGTGCCACCCTGCCACGCTTGTTATTCAATTTGCTCAGGAATGCCTGGCCTGCCCTCATTTCAACATTTCCTATTCAGTTTCCAGAAAGGGACAGTCTAACATACCAGATGACCTCAGCCTTCCAGATACAATGGACTGGATCAAGGTTAAACACCTGACGTGGACTCATTTGAATACAATACTAGTGGCTAATCAGATTCTTTTAGATATTTGAAGGAGGGGGCCTGAATTTGGCAAATAATGAATCACCACAGCAATTATCTTAGAAATCTTGCTGCCAAGTTCCTTAGAATGGCCCTATTTTTTATTCTGATGTCTGGCTGTAAACTTTACCTGAAATTCTGAGAGATTTGTGTCTTATAATAAAGCTAATTTCTTACATTATTATTGAGTTAAACTTGAGTGAGTTTTTACTTCTTGCTAGTAATGTGCCCTGACTATAACAAAGTCATGAGAGCAAATATACAGACAAAATGGACTAAAAGGAAAAAAATTGGGGCGGGGGGGTACGGGGAGGAAGGTCTGGAACCACAAAAGTCTTTCTGGTGATCATGTTTCTCTTATACTGAAGATTCCTGAAATCAGACTAAATCTATACATCCACCTGCAGATAAACAGAGTCTTCCTTTTGATAACTCAGTAAAACAAAAAGAACTTACATCAGTGATTCTGCAGAGAGCCCTGATGGCTGGGCCTCGGTACACATCCTCCTTTCCAGTCATGTCCTTAGTCAGACTAAGAAAAACCAAATTAGTTTAGATGAAATCAATTAAAACCTTCTTTCTTATGGAGTCCACCCATATTAGTACAAAAGCTAATTTCCAATTGTCTTCATAATTTTCTAAATGCAGCTACTCATTCAACAAATATTTACAGAGTATATTCTTTGTATAAATGCCAAAACTATTAAGTAGAAGACCTTCCTAAATCTTAAGAATACAGTGAATGATACACAAAACAAAGTCTTTGCCTTTATGGAACTTACATCTTAGTAGGATATAGAAAATAATCAAATCTCTAAAACCTCACAATTTTAGATACTGGTAATTGGCATAAAAAATAAAATGAGGTCTTGGGTGGTGCCTGTGGCTCAAAGGAGTAGGGCACTGGCCCCATATACCCGAGGTGGTGGGTTCAAACCTGGCCCTGCTCAAAAAAGAAAGAAAGACAATTTAAAAAATAAAAATAAAAAAAATAAAATGAGGTCTTAATAGCATCTGGGAACTTGAAAATAAAAATAAAATAAGACAATGGTATAGAGAGCCCTAGGCTGGTATCTCTCCAAATCCTAAGACCCATTAGATTAGACATAACTTTTATAAGAAATTGACAAAAATTATTAACTCATTAGGTATCTCTCTTTTTTAGGAATAGCTTTCTAAAATGATAATCATAAATGGCTTCACATTTTTCTGCTGAGGTTCAAAAACAGGAAGAGGAGTGCCTGGACTGGGCAACAGAATTTCATACTCTAAGGAAGTTAACCTTTTCGCCTCCCTTCTCTTGCTCTCTACGTACTTATACTACCCACAAACTATCAATTTCTCCCCTTCCATAACTCCTCTCACATAATCCCAAATGGTCTGCAACCCTGACTCACTCTCTTAGGACAAACAGGAGGAAAAAGTTGTAAATAAAATTTTCAATTATGAAAGTAATTCATTCATATAATACCTTTCAAAATATTCACTAATAAATTCAGATATGCATCATTAATGATTGCTAAATACTGCATTAAAAGAATGTTGGGGGAATGTTGGGGAAATGGATAATCCCCAACAGTCTCCCAGTAAAACATTCAGTTAATTTTAGTGAAATCAGTAAGGCAGGAGTCCATATTGTTGTCGTTGTTTCCCCAGATGGTAGCCATTATCCTAACTTAATGATTCTATTTTATTTTTGCATTGATTGCAAATGTCTTTTTATATGACCAGATTTCTGTAATGAATGGAAATGTTACCTTTTATATGCTAAATTTATATATGAATTTGGGTCTTTTCTGAACTTTCTGTCACATTATTCCATTTTTCCCCCTTTCAATACGAATTCATTTTATTACTATATCATTATACATTTTTTTGTATCTAGAGACCAGGTTCCCCCTCAAAAATTTTTATCAAAATGTTGCCACAGACATAGACTATTTCAGATGAGATTTAGAAACGTGTTAATATTCTATTAACATTTTGTTTGGAAGTGCCCTACATTTATACATAGGCTATCAAAGGTTAACATTCTTTGATGCCCATCAATAGTTTTTTCTTCAGATGGGTGCTATACATTTCTTAAGTTTGCTTTTCAGTATTTCATCATTTTTAATATGCCATTATAAATTGGACCTTTTCTTTCATTATATATTCAGGCATAATGTTTAAATATAGGAAAAAACATTCATTTAACCTCAAAATCCCCATAAGGCAATCAGTATTGTCCCTTTTTTAGAGATGAGGAAACCAAGCACAGGATAGTTAATAACTTACCTAAAAAGTAACAGGGACAGATTTAAATATAGACAATCTGGTGTATTATGTGAGTGCAATCATATTAAATTTTGTCACTTCTTTGCCAATATTATATTCTTATTTCTTTCCACCTGCAATTAGCTAATATTTGTAAAACAGTGGTAATATTGGGCATTGTATCTTGTTCCTGATTTAATGGGAATGTTCCCCATTAACTATAATGCTAGTTTTGGGTTTAAGATATACTTTTCTTTTGTGTCAAAGAATTATGTACACCCTCTTACTTCTCAAAAACATTTTTCTTTTTTGGCCGGGGCTGGGTCTGAACCCACTACCTCTGACATATGGGGCCAGTGCCCCACTCCCTTGAGCCACAGGCACTGCCCCTTTTTTTTTTTCAAAAATTTTTTAAAATATCAAGTATTAAATTCTGACAAGTACTTTTTGGACATTTAAAAATAATCATGTGGTTTTTTCCTTTAACCTACTAATATAAGAAAGGGACATGAGAAGAATTCCTCATACAAAATAATTCATGAGATCAGCCACCTTTATGGTGATGAATTTTGTTTGCTAAAATTTTATTTAAGATTTTTTCTATCAGAAATAAGTAATACTGTTCTGCAGTTTTCTGACCAGTACTATTTTTATAAGTAAAAAGTTTAAGAAAATTCAATTGTGTACTTAGGTTTTTTATTTTTTCTGGGGTCAGTTTTGATAATTTGTATTTTCACAGAAAAACGCTTACTACAAAATATTCACATGATAATGGTTTGAATTTTCTCCATATTTATCATTATTTCTCCTCTGTTCCAATTTTGTGATTTTTTTTCTGAATCAGATTTATTACCTTATTTTAGCTTTGTTTAAAAAATACTCTCATTTGATCAAAATTACTGTTTTTCCATATTATTGTCTACTAATTTATGCTTTATTTTTATTACTCTTTCCCTTATCCTTTCCTTGGGTTTGTTTTATAATTTTTTACAACTTCATAAGCAGTACACCTAATTCATTTGTTTTTATTATATTATCACTATTGCAGATGCTGTGGGTTGGAACATTGAAAATATAGTCCAACTAGTCCCCTTCTGTTTGCTTTTCTTTTCTGGCTGGAAAATTAAGACCCAAACTTGCTATACTCTCTATGGCTAGGATACAGATATATACCTAAGCTTTCCTAAGCAGACATAACCAAGTGTGACTTTAATACAGACATAGGCAGTAAGTAGGGAAATAAGCTCTTAAGACAGAAATAGTTGCTTTTTCTGGCATGGCTATTGTGGAACTTTGGTAGGTGATCGTGGCAAGAGTACATTGCTTAAAAAAGTTCTGCACTGTGGGTATTTTCCCCTGATGCACTCTTTCTGGTTCTCTAAAACACAAGCTTGGTTCTCTGGACTTCCAAGACAATCTGTGAACTGCATATAAACCTGCCACAGTTGAGAACCCTGAATAATGCACTCATTTAGTAATTTAAGTGCTAATGGCTATTAATTTTCCTCTAAGCACAGCTTTAGTTGAAATCACAGGTTTTAATCATTAGATTTAAAAAATACTCTGTGATTTCAATTTTCAATTATATAGTGACCCAAAAAGTGAGACTTTTTTTCCATTTTGATATATCTAGGTATTAGTTGTTTCCTTTTCTAATCTGAAAAAAACAAATAATATAATACCTACATATATCAGATAAAGTTTAACTGCATTGTAATGAAAGAATATAATCTCTACTATATATACACTTACTGGAATTAAGGAGTTTTCAGGGGATGAATACTGAATACTTTGTGTTTTATAAACACTTGTAAAGGTGACTTTTCTATTATAAAGATGTAGTTCTCTTAAGTATTAATTAATCTTTATAAAGTATAGTATTTATATACTTTATATGCTAAGGTTCTTCCTTTTTTTTAATAACATGAACTGATAATTCGTGCTTCTATAAGCATTTTTTGGTTTTTGGTTTATGAACTTTGATGCTGCATTAACAAACAATAATTCATGACAGTTACTCTCTATTTTGGATATTGATAAAGTGCTCTTTTTTGTCTCATTCAAAACTCTTTGCAGGCGCGGCATCCATAGCACAGTGGTTATGGCATCAGCCATAAGACAACTGGCGGGTCCAAAACCAGCCTGGGTCAGCTGAACAACAATGACAAATGCAACAAAAAATAGCTGGGAGTTGTGGTAGGTGCCTATAGTCCCAGCTACTTGGGAGGCTGAGACAAGTGAATAACTTAAGCCCAAGAGTTTGAGGTTGCTGTGAGCTGTGATGCCACATCACTCTACTGAGGGTGACATAGACTGTCTCAAAAAGCAAAAAACAAAAACAAACTTTTTGTATAGAATTCATTTTTTTTTATATTAATACCATGACCCAAGCTTCCTTTCAGTAGTGTTTGCCTTTCATATTTTCATCCATTCTTATTTTTAATAATTATGGGTACATAATAGTTTATGTACCTTATAATCTTTATAGGGTACATGTGATGTTTTAATACAGGCATACAATATGAGTTAATTCAATCAGCATAATTAGAGTATCCATCACCTCAGGCATTTATCATTTCTTTGTGTTAGGAATATTCCAATTCTACCCTTTTAGACATTTTAAGGTATAGCCTAACTCATTGTTCTTTAGAGTCACTTAGTTGTACTATTTCACTCTATCTGACTATCTAACAATATTTTTGTACCGGTTAGAGTACATAGTCAGTTCAGGATGAACAAGGGAAGAGGGAATGGAAAAGTTAGTCAGCCAGCTATAACAAACAGACCTGAGAAGAAAGGAGCCATTAATTTCCTATCACTGCACAGGTACAAAGTGACCCTTCCTTCATTATATCACTATTATAATAAAATAACATTGTTGGTTAAATCCCCCACCTTGAGAACAACAGGGAAACTATGAGTAAGAACTAAAGTTGGATGGAATGAACACTTCCACCCACCACCCTTCTTTGATTTCAACAAATAAAAACAGCAAATACTTGGGGGTTGGGGCAGCTGTTCTTTCAAGCCTGCCTGCTCCTTTTCTTCAGAGCATATTTTTGCTTCTGTATAGCCTTTTCTATAACTTTCTGCTTATGCCCAACAAATCTGCCACAATCACTCAATTGTGTGTGTATCCTGAAATTCCTTTCTGCAATGTAAGAACTTTTATACAAACAGTGACACACTCATTAACCATTCCCACTTTATCTCCATCTTCTTTACACCATGCTATCCTTCCCACCCTTTGGTAACCATCATTCTACGTTCTGTCTACTTAAAGATCAATTACTTTTAATATTTAGCTCTCACACATGAACGGCAATATTCAAGATTTGTTTTTCTGTGCTTGGTTTATTGTTCTTAACATAATGTCCTCTAGTTCCATCCATGTTGTTGCAAACAGCAGGATTTCTCCTTTTTGTGGCTATATAATATTCCATTGTGTATATAAGCCACAATTTCTTTATCTGTTTATGCAATGATAGATACTTAGGTTGATTCCAAATCTTAGCTATTGTGAATAGTGCTTCAATAAACATGTGAACACAGACACCTTTTCAATATACTGAATTCCCCTCCTGATGATAGATACTCAGCAGTGGGATTGCTGGTTCACATGATAGTTCTATTTTTGTTTTTTGATTTTTTGCAGTTTTTTTTTTTTGAGGCACCTCCATACCACTCTTCATAGTGGTTGCACTAATTTACCTTTCTGCTAACAGTGTTCAAGGATTCTCCTTTCTCTACAGTCTTACTAGCCATTTGTCACTGTCTTTTATTTTAACTGGGGTAAGATGATATCTCATTATAGTTTTGATTTGCATTTCTCTGATGACTAATGATGTTGGGCATTTTTTCACATTCCTGTTGGCTGTATATATGTCTTCCTTGGAGAAATGTCTACTCAGATGCCTTTAATTGGATTATTTTTTTTTTCTATTGAGTTGTTAGAGCTCCTTATCTATATGTATATCTTGTTACTAAAGTACTTTGTCATGTGTTTAGTTTGCAAATATCTTCTCCCATTCTGTAGACTGTCTCTTCAGTTGGTTATTTCCTTTGATGTGCAGAAGCTTTTCAGTTTGACACTAGCCCATTTTGTTGAATTTTGCTTTGGTCTCCTATGTTTTGGGAGTATTATTTAGGAAGTTCTTGCCTACACCAGTCTCTTAAAAAAATTTCCCAATGTTTTCTTCTAGTAGTTTCAGTTTGAAGTCTTAAATTTAAGTCTTTAATCCACTTTGATTTGCTTTTTGTACATGGTAAGAGAAAAGGATCTAGTTTCATTCTTCTGCATATAAATGTCCAGTTTTCCCAGCACCATTTATTGAAGAGACTGTTATTTCCCCCTTATATGTTCTTGGCACTTTTGTTCTAAGTTCACTAGAGATGTGTGGCTTTATTTCTGGGTTCTCTATTCTGTTCCACTAGTCTATGTGTCTGTTTTTATGCCAGTATCATGCTGTTTTAGTTACAATAGCTGTGTAGTATAATCTGAAGTCAGATAATGTGACTCCTCTAGATTTTTTTTCTTTTTGCTCAGAATGGCTCTGGCTCTTCTGGATCCTTTGTGGTACCATGTAACTTTAAGGATTATTTTGTCTTTTTCGGTGAAGAATGTCATCAGGATGACATTGATGAGGATTGCACTGAATTTATAGACTGCTCTGAGTAGCATGGACATTTTACCAACATTGATTCTCCCAATCCATAAGCATGGAATATCATTCTATTTTTTTGTGACCTCTTCAAGTTTTTCATTGATGTTTTATAGTTTTCATTATAGAGATATTTCACTTCTTTGGTTAACTTTATTCCTAGGTATTTCATTTGTAGCTCTTATAAACAGGATTACTTTCTTGGTTTCTTTCTTAGATTGTTTACTGTTACGCTATACAAATGCTATTAATTTTTGTGTGTTGATTTTGTATCCTGCAACTTTACTGAATTTGTTTATGAGTTCTAATAGCTTTTTCATGGTTTCCCTAGATATAAGATCATAACATCTACAAACAAGGATAATTTAAATCTGTATTTTTAAATTTCATTTCATTTCATTTCATGTTTGAGACAAAGTCTCACACTGTCCCTATGGCTAGAGTGCACCATCATAGCTCACTGCAACTTCAAACTCCTCAGCTCAAGTGATCTTCTTGCCTCAGCCTCATAATCAACTGGGATTACAGGTGTGTGCCAGTGTGCCCAGGTAAAATTTTTGTATTTTTCTGTAGAGATAGGGTCTCACTGTTGCTCTAGCTGGTCTTAAATTCCTGATCTCAAGTGATCCTCCTGCCTCATCCTCCCAGAGTGCTAGGTTCACAGGCCTGAGCCACCACCACACCTGACCTGTATTTCTTTCAAAGAGGTAATGTTGGGTGCTAATCCTGTCCATTTGTTTTCTGTTACATATCTATTTTGAATATTTCCTTTGTTTCCTATGTGGCAGAGATATCCAATAAAGCTTTCTGCAATGATGGAAATGTTTCTCATCATTCAATACAGTAGCCACAAGCTTCACCTGGCAAAGTAGCTAGCATCACTAATGAACTGATACTCGATTCTACTTGTGTTCATTATCATTAAAGTAGGTGTATATAGCTAATGGCCTAACTTAATGGACAATCCAGCTATAGTTGTATTTTGTTTTGCTAAGTGTATGTGTTTTCTTTCGGAAATATGGAAGATTTATACGTAGTATTCTAGCTTTAGTTCTTTTTGTGGCTACCATAAAACTTTAGACAAAATAGTTAAGCTATGAAGGCTAAGAAAATTATTACACATAAACTCTCTCCTTTTTCATCTGCCCCCATCTCTCAATTTTTATCATTCTTCTTGCATTATCATAGATTATAACATTTATATTCTATCTTTAATCACACATCTCACAGTGGTTTAATCCTACTTCTATGATTGAATAAGTTCAATACTCACTGCTAACTCATTTCCTACCACAACTTGAATTTTTAATATCATTTTTAAAAAAAAAGCTATGGCAAGGCCGTGGAGCTCACACCTGTAATCCTAGCACTCTGGGAAGCCAAGGAAGGTGGATTGCCTGAGCTCATAGGTTCAAGACCAACCTGAGCAAGTCCAACACTCTGTGTCTAAAAATGGTCAGGTGTTGTGGCGGGCACCTGTAGTCCCAGCTACTCAGGAGGCTGTGGCAAGAGAACTGCTTGAACCCAAGAGTTTGAGGTTGCTGGGAGCTATGGTGCCACAGTACTCTATAGAGGGTGAGGGTAACAAAGTGAGACTCTGTCTCAAAAAAAAAAAAACTCATAGGTGTTATGGTTCTAGAATTCTTTTACACCTGAAAGTCTGCTTATTTCCTTGTACAAGTATTTGAATGACCACCTGCTTAGCTTCATCATTCCTGGATCTCATGCTCTTTTTCTTAAAACTCTGAAAAGTTTTAAGAAACCCTATTCTTTTCTGATACTGAAAACTACTGTGAATAGCTGAAGCCAGACTCAGTTTTTCTCACTTTTAAATGACTAGCTTTTACTGCCAGAAGTCTTAAGGATTCCTTGTTTCTCTCCATAGTACATATAACAAATTAACCAAGATGCATCTTGGTGTTAGTCATTCTGTTACAATTTTTGTTGGAATACAGTATGCTATTTTAACATGTGGATTTCTTTCTTCATATGTCAGGAAAGTTTTCTTCTCCTTTATTCTTGAATATTTTAACTATAAATTAGGTTTCTAATTCAGCAATCTCTAAAGGTTTACCCTCTCACTGCTATTAAATTGCTTTAATCTTTTTGTTTTGCATTTCAATGAGTGCTTATCACCTGTCAACCACTATTCTAGACACTAAGGATACTTTAGTGAGCAAAAGAGACAAAGAGTATGGCCTTCAACAAGTATATTCTGACAGAAGACAATCTAGTAAATATTTTAGACTTTATAGGTTATATGATCTCACAACTACTCAGTTTTGCTGTTATAGCACAAAAGTAGCCATATGCAATACATATACAAGCCGCTGGGACCATAGAGTAGAGCTCACAGTCATGAAGGATTATTTCCAAACCTTGAAACCTAAGAATTTGTCTGATTAGATTCAAAACTGTTTCTCATATTGGTAACTCCTTTCTTTCCTTCCATTTTCTCCCTTTTGGAATGAAAATGTATATAATTATTCCATGCCTGTACTTCCACTGTACTTTGGAAGTACAAAACTTTATTTCTAGCTACACAGGTCCATAGATGGAAGAAGAATTCTGCCCCAGGATGAATCATATCAGAAACTCACCTATCATGGATTTGTATGTTTTAGAGGATGCCATTTGATACTTTTGAGCTATGATATTTAATGAGATTTTGATGTTGATGTAACAGGTTATACTTTGGAAGATACTGTAATATAGGAAATGTATTTTGCATATAGGATGGATGTAAACCTTTGGGATCCAGAGGGAAGACTGTAATAACCTAAATAATAGCCCCCAAAGATATCAAGGTAAATTCACCTTATATGGCAAAAGGTACTTTACAGACGTGATTAAATACTGAGATTGGGAGGTTGTAACAGATTATTTGAGCAGACCTTAAATGTAATCACAAGTATCTTTATAAGAACAAGTCTAAGGAAGATTTGATACAGGAAGCAGGAGACAGGGCATGAAGCAAGAGTTTGTAATGATGGAATGAAGGAGTTAGAATTCTAGGAATGTAGGCAGTCTTCAAATGCTACAGGCAAGAAAACAGACTTTCCCCTAGAGCTTCCAGAAGGAATCAGCTCTATGCAAACCTCTGACCCCAGCCCAGTAAAACTTATTCTAGCCTCTAGAAGTATAAAAGAAAAATCTGTGTTGTTTTAAGCCACCAGGTTGATTGTTTAAGCTACCAAGCTTGTCGTTTATTCTTAAGCATTTAATCTTTTTGGTGGTTGTTGTAAATGAGGTTCTATTGCCATTATATCTTCTCTGTTGTTTGTTCATATGAATACTACTGATCTTTAGATGTTAAGTTTACATCCTCCTCCTCCACTAAATTGTTTTATTGTTGAGTTCATTTTATCATTGATTATCTTGTTGTCTAGTATTTTAAGCTAAGAACTTACTTCATTCATTTTTATTCTTTCCTTTTATCAGCTGGCATTTTTTTAAATTTTTTTTATTAAATCACAGCTGTGTACATTAATGCAGTCATGGGGTACAGTGTGCTGGTTCTATATACAATCTGAAATATTTTCATCAAACTGGTTAATGTAGCCTTCATGTTATTTTCTTAGTTATTGTGTTAAGATATTTGTATTCTACATTTAGAAAGATTCAAAAAAGCAGTGGTGCGATGGATTTTCATCTGATCACTGCTTTAATTCACCCTATGTATTCTTTTTTAAAAAATCAATTTTGTGGGGCAGCGCCTATGGCTCAGTGAGTAAGTAGGGTGCCAGCCCCATATACCGAGGGTGGCGGGTTCAAACCCGGCCCCCACCAAACTGCAACCAAAAAACAGCCAGGCGTTGTGGTGGCCACCTGTAGCACCAGCTACTCAGGAGGCTGAGGCAATAGAATCACCTAAGGCCAAGAACTGAAGGTTGCTGTGAACTGTGATGCCACAGCATTCTACTGAGGGCAACAAAGTGAAACTCCATCTCTATTAAAAAAAAAAAAATCAATTTTGTTTTAATTGACACATTATTGTATATATTTACAGGGTATACAGTAACATTTTTATACATACAATTTAAGGTGATCTAATCAGGATAATTAGCACATCTATCTCAAACATTTATCATTTCTTTTAATGAGAATATTCAAATTCTTCTAGTTTTCAAATATTCAATTTGAATTCTTCTAGTTTTCAAATATTCAATTCTTCTAGTTTTTCTTTTGGAAGTTTGACTGATATGCCTAGGGGTGTGTGCATCCTCCTTGATATTCTCTATACTATCTGGATGTGTGTTTTATGTGTATGATTAGTTTGGGAAAAATTCTGGCTATTATTACCTCTAATACTTATTTTGACTCTTCTCTCTTTTTCTCCTTCTGAAATTCTAAGTATGCTAGGCTGTTTGTTATTCTCTTAAAATGCTCTGACTACTGTTGTCTTTAAAGTCATTCTTTCTCTGTATCCCACTTTTGGTTAATTTTTATAAATGTATCTTTGAATACATTTATTTTTTCCTTGGCCATGTGAGTCTATAATAATCTTCACCTCTGCTGTGGTGTTTTTAATTTCTAGCATTTCCATTTGTGTCTTTCTTACATTTCCATCTTTCTGATGAAAAGTACCCATATGGCCTTGCAGACTACCCATACTTCCATTAAAGTATCTAACATATTTATTTATTTATTTTTATTGTTTGGGATTCATTAAGGGTACAAAGAATTATGTTACACTGATTGCATTTGTCAGGTAAAGTCCCTCTTATGACGGTGTACTGCCCCCAAGAGGTAATGCCATACACTAGGACCCCCCATTCCCTTTTCTCCTCCCCTCTCCCCGATCCCTCATTCCCTTATCTTCTACCTTGTATTAGATCTTGTACGGCCTTCGTATTAGAATTGAGTACACTGGATTCTTGCTTCTCTGTCCTTGCAATGCTTTACTAAGAATAATGTGTTCCAACTCAATCCAGGTTAATACAAAAGATGTAAAGTCTCCATCTGTTTTAATGGCTGAATAGTATTCCATGGTATACATATACCACAACTGTTAATCCATTCCCGGGTTGGTGGGCATTTAGGTGGTTTCCACATTTTGGTGATTATAAACTGAGCTGATAAACAGTCTAGTGCAAATGTCCTTATGATAAAAGGATTTTTTCTTCTGGGCAGATGCCCAGTAATGGGACTACAAGATCATATGGGAGGTCTAATTTCAGTTCTTTGAGGATTCTCCATACTTACTCCCAAAAAGATTGCATTAGTTTGCAGTCCCACCAGCAATGTAAAAGTGTTCCCATCTCTCCACAACTGTGCCAACATCTGCAGCTATGAGACTTTGTGATGTGGGCTATTCTCATTGGGGTTAGGTGATATCTCAGAGTGGTTTTGATTTGCATTTTTCTGATGATTAGGGACAATGAGCACTATTTCATGTTTTTTAGCCATTTGTCTGTATTCCTTAGAAAAGGTTCTATTCATGTCTCTTGCCCAGTGATATGTGGGATTGTTGGCTCTTTTTATGTGGATTAATTTGAGTTCTCTGTAGAAATATATTTATTTTAAATTCCACATCAACATTTTCTACACATACATTTAAGTGACTTTGGTTCTGATGACTACTTTGTCTCTTGATAGTATTCAGGTTTTTAACTTTTTCCTTAAGCTTCCTAATTTTTTGTTGAAAGCAAAACATCATCTGTAGGACACAAGAGACTCAAGT
This sequence comes from Galago senegalensis, assembly GCA_963575145.1. NCBI lineage: Eukaryota > Metazoa > Chordata > Mammalia > Primates > Galagidae > Galago > Galago senegalensis. The sequence continues at coordinate 13,630 of CAUYTI010116020.1, forward strand.
AAATTGTTTTCACGCCTTAAAGTAAGAGCACATTTCCTTCTCCTTGGTCTTTAGCTAAGGAGTTTGAATTAATCTAATTGAGAGTTGGATTAGGTTGGTTTCTTAGCTGTGGTTACCCTCAGTGCTCCACAGGCTTGTCTTCAAATTCCTCTAGTGATGTTTAGGTTGAAGGCTGGTGAGCCATGCATAGCATATTCTTTTTCAGGGTCTATCTCTATCATCAGCTTTTGGTCTTTTGTTTACCTAGCTCCACACAGAAAGAAGGCCAGTCTTTTAATTTTACAAAGCTATTTTTGGTTATCCTACATCTTTTGCATTTCCATATGAATTCTAAAATCAGTTTATCAATTTCTATAAGAAGGCCTACTGGAATTTTGATGGGGCTTGCATTGAATTTATAGATCAATTTGGAGAACATAAGCATCTGAACAATATTCAACCTCCAAACACAGTGTACCTCTCCATTTATTTAGGTCTTACCTCACTTCAATCAGCAATGTTTTATAGTTTTCAGTGTAAGTTTAGTGCCTTACATGTTTTTATCAGATTTACCCCAGAATATTTCATATTTTGAGGCTACAATAAATAGTATTAAATTGTAATTTATGACTGTTCTTTGGTAGTACATAGAAACATAACTGATTTCTGCATTCTGATCTTGTGTTCTGTAGATTTGCTATACTGACTTCTTAGTTCTTATAGCTTCTGTTGGATTCCACAAATTTCCTACATAAACAGCATCATCAGCAAATAAAACCTTATTTTTGTTGTTGAAGTTGTTCATATCCTTAGTAACCTTTCTGTACATTTGTTCTATGTTTTTGAGAGAATATTGAAATTTCCACCTGTAATTGTGTGTTTTTCTATTGCTCCTTGCAATTTTACAAGATTTGCTTGAATCACTGTGAAATTCTGTTACTAAGAACATAAACAATTAGGTTATCATGTCCTCTTTATAGGTTGATTTCTTTATCCTTGGTAATTATTTATTCCAAAATTTATATTATCTGTTATTAATATGAAGAGGATAGCTTCCTTGTGGTAAGAGTTAGCATAGTATGCCTTCTTTCATACTTTATTTCTAACCTATTTATTTCTTTTTATTTAAAGTATATTTCCTATAGGCAGCATATAGTTGAATTTGGCTTTTTTAATAATTCCAATCTGACAACCTGTGCCTTTTAATCGGGGTGTTAATGTGATTGATATGGTTAACATTAAGCCTACGTCTTGTTATTTCTATTCTTCTATTTATCTAAGCCTACGTCTTATTTCTATTCTTCTATTTATCTATTCTATTCATTTCATGTTCTTTGTTCTCTTTTTCCTCCTTCTTTTGAAACGTGTATACTTTATGATTGTTTATCTCCTTGTTGGTATATTAGCTAATAATTCTGCAATGGTTATTTTAGTGATTGCTTTAGGGCTTTTAAAGCACATCTTTAATTTATCAGACTGTCCTCTTCATTTATTTAGGTCTTTTTCTACACCAATACCTTTTTTCTTTTTTCTTGAGACAGAGTCTCACTGTGTCACCCTCAGTAGAGTGCTGTAATATCACAGCTCACAGCAACCTCAAACTCTTAGGCTTAAGTGATTCTTTTGCCTCAGCCTCCCAAGTAGCTGGGACTACAGGTGCTGCCACAACACCTGGCTATTTTTTTTTTTGTTATAGTTATTATAGTTTAGCTGGCCCAGGACAAGTTTGAACCTCAGCCCTGCTGTCTGTGGCTGGCACCCTAGCTGCTGAGCTATAGATGCCAACCTGAGCCACCAATCCCTTTAATTTATCAAACTGTCTTATTATTAACACTTAAAAAACAGAGTAAAAGCTTTATAGGAGTAAAAAGTAGTTTCATTTATCCTCTTGGGCTCATACTATTGTTTTCTAACATTTTACTTTTACAAATTCCACTGTGAATTATGATGTTTAAGCAGTCAGGTAACTTTTAAAGAGATTCAAATGATAAGAAAGCTCTCCTACATATCTACTCAGGTTTAGTTTCCACCACTCTCTACCCCTTTGCATAGATCCATATTTTCATTAAGTATCATTTTTCTGTTGCCTGAAAAACTTCCTTTTATATTTACATGTGACTCAACTAAAGATGAATTCTTTCAGCTGTTGTATGTCTGAAATTATATCATCTTCATTTTTGAAAGATATTTTCAGTGCACACAGAATTCTGGGTTCACAATTTTTTTTTTACTTGTTTTCTTTTAGTACTACCAAGATGTTGTTGTAGTGGTTGTTCTGGGGATCACTCTAGTATCATTTCTCTTCAGCCTGAAAACTCTAATAATTTTCTTTCAAGTAGGCCTGCTGGTGACTAATATTTTTAGTTTACTTCCGTATGAAGAAGTCTTTATTTCACCTTCATTCCTCCCAGGTATTTTTGGTGGTTATAGTATGTTGGGTTATCAGTTCCGTTTTCTTTCAGTACTTTAATGATGGTGTTCAAACTGTCTTTTGACTTCTATGTTTTCTGATGAAAAATCCAGTGACTTACATTGATGTTTTTCTGTATGTAACACGTCTTATTTCTCTAGTTTGCTCTCAGTTTTCCTCTATCCTGGATTTTTAAGCATTATTTGTATAGGTGTGGATTCATTTGAATTTATCTTATGTAAGTTTCACTGAACTTCCTCAATCTGTGTCTTTCCCTCAATTTTAAAGCTTTCAGATATTCCTTCAATTTTTTTTTTCTGCAACACTCCCTTTCCCCCCTTCTTCAGGGACTTCAATGACATGAATATTAGACCCTTTTATATAGTCCCACATGCAAGTGGGGGCTATTTATTTTTGTTTTCTATCTTTTTTCTCTGTGTTCTAAATTTGGATTATTTCTATTGGCTCATCTTCAAGTTTACTGGCCACTTCACTTCCTCGACATCTCCATTCTGCCATTAAGCTCTGTCATTGAATTTTTTTACTTTACATAATATAGTCTGTCATTTCTAAAATTTTCGGGTTTTGTTGTTGTTGTTGTTGTTGTTGTTGCAGTTTTTGGCCAGGGCTGGATTTGAACCCACCACCTCTGGCATATGGGCCAGTGCCCTACTTCTTGAGCCACAGGTGCCGCCCAAAGATATCTACCTTTATGGAGCATGGATATACTAACTGTTACCTATATTTAATAATCCTAACAACTCAGTCATTTCTGGTTTGGCATCTATTAATTACCTTTTTTCTTAGGAACTGGTCAGACTTTCTTGGTTGACCTCGAACTGTTATCTTGGATATAATATTTTGAACATTATGTCTTGAGACTTTGGGCCCTATTAAAAGCCTCTGGGAAATATTGACTATTATTTTAGGAAGGAACCAATCCACTTAGCTTCAGATTGCAAGTTCTATCTGGCTTTCTGTGCATGTTGGTTCCAATATCAATCCATATTTCAAAGCTTTTGTTATGCTTCTTTAGGTGTGTTCCACACATGCAGTAAGGTATCTGGTCCTGCAAGTCTTTCCTCATGTCATTTCTCTCATACTCTTTAACTATCAGAGATACCTTTTCCTAGTTCTTCTAGCCTAAAATATGAGGTCCTCTCAGGGTTTTAGCACCCTGCACTATTACATAACCCTATCTAAGTGAGCTCACCCTTAGAGTGAAGAGGTAAGAAAGGACAGAAGGAAAAAATAATAATATGGATTCACCCTGTCCTTCACACAACAAGAGCCCCTTTTCTAAGGGACAGGTGTTATCCTAGGATTTTAGATGCTTATAACACAACTGTCACATAACAGTTCCTCAGCTGGTGCTGACCTCAGGACAGGACTAGGAAAGAAAAGGAGAAAAACAAAAACAAACAAGATAAGTTTCTCTCTGAGTCTTTGTTGACTCCATCCACTCACTACACAGTACCCTACTCAGCTTGCCCTTGGGTCAAACCCAGAGTATGTGGGGGAAAACTAAATATAGAACTCACTGTTCCTACATTGGTCATTCATTAGCTATTGTTTTTCTCTCCTTAATTCACTTGCTATTATTTACTATTTGGAGGCCTCAGGTAATTGTTTTTGTATTTTTGTCCAGAGGTTTTTGTGTGATCACTGGGAAGGATACCCCGCAGTGGCCTTACTTCATCTTGACTGATATTAGAAGTTTCCCACTTTCACTTTTAGTCATTGTTGCTATTTCAGTAGGCATAAGAGAAGGAAGTTGTATGACTGGCATAATTTTATCATCTTTCCTCAAAAGTCTGCCACAATTTCAGTTTAAAGGAGAATAAATGTTAATCCAAATAAACCAGAGCAATTGGCTTACAAACTGGGCAGGAAAAAGGGAAGAGAAGGAAAGTAGGAGACAGAAAAGTTTCTCAACACCAATTAAACCTACCTTTCTCTATGTCTGCCTATGTGTGAGTGCTTTCCTGAGGTAGAGAGGAAAATAATCTCCATGATTACAGCCCCCTTGCTTGTAGAAGAGAGAAAAGGGACTGTCCTGTATAACTCTGCAATAAACTTTTACTGCATATCCAATATGTGCAAGGCACTTCCCCAGTTATTAATAATACAAAGTTACCTAAGATATGGTTCTTGTTCTCAAAGATTTAATAGTTCAGAGGGCAGAAAAACATGTAAACAAATAATTACAATAATGTATCAAATACTAAAACAGGTTAAAAACAAAGTGTTATGAGAACAACAGAGGAGACAATGACTAATCTGTCAAGAACTGGGAAGTCAGCATCTATAATGATATATATCTAAGCTACACAGAAAAGCAAATAAAATAATTCTAGGCACAGGAAGAAACATGTACAAAGATACAAGGTATCAAATAGCATGATGGGTTTGGGAAATAGCAACATTGATATGAACCCCCGGGAATACCAATATTTAGATGACAGGCAAAAGAAAAATAGCTACTTCTGAAGAATAATAAAATAATCAGAGATGAGAAGAAATTTAGGACTATGGTTTCTGAAAGCCAGAGATGAAAGAACTCCAGGAATTGTTTAATCACATTAAAACTGGGAGATAGGTCAAGTAAAATGTGGACTCGATTCTGTAATTAGAGGTTACTAGAGATCTTCGAGAGAGGAATTTCACAAAAGAAGTGGCTAAGTCAGATTATAATAGTATTATAATTACAGATACATAACAGTATCTTGTGCTACGCCAAGTCCTGCAAGTAACCTCTCAGAAGTAATCATTCAGGCACAGCTGCACCCTTCAAATAAAAAAGCTATTTCCGGCTTCTATATTTCTTACCAAGTAAGTGAATGTGGCTTATTTGTCCCCTCAGGAACCTCGAAGTATTTTCCTCCCTCTACCCAAATGCACACATTCCTCCCAGAATTGATTTCAAAACTGCCTGCCTAATATCAGTTTCTACAACCCATTTATTTCATCCTTAATTATGGTCCATGAACTGTTCGTTTTATTTTCAGAAACTAGATGTAACTGATCCCATACTGACACCCACTTCCCATACTGCTTCCTAATGTGAGTGATGGATCATTCCTCGCGGCTCAAATTCCAGAATTCTAAGCAATCTTCAGATGTAGACTTTCACTGGGTGGGTCCCATCACAAGGGGGTCTGCCTTCTATTAATGGATAGAATAGTATCATGAGATTGTCCATATACTTGACCATTCTTAAGCCACTGATCAAAATTCCACTTTTTTTAATTGAGTATAATTTAAACACAATAAAAAACGGGCAACTCAATTGTTCAGTTATATCAGTTTTGGCAATTGTGATCACTCCAGTAACCTCTATCCAAAACAAAATACTGAACATTTCAGCATCTCAGAAAGTTCCCTCTTGCTCATTTTGATCAATTTTCTCCAACTAACCAGACTTCTGGATTCATTACCACAAATGAGTTTGGGTTATTCTTAAAGAGTCTGTAAAAATAGAGTCATCCAGCATTATAGTCTTTTGTTACAACACAATGTTCTAGAAGTTTATTCATGTTGCTGTTTGAATACAGCAATCTGTCCCTTTTTATTACTGAGTAGTAGTCCACTCATGAATATACCACAATATGTTTATCCATTCTCCTATTTGGAGCCTCTGGATTGTTTCCAGTTTAGGGTTATCACAAATAAAACTACTATGAAATTCTTGTACAGTCTTTTTTGTGGCAGTATGTTTTCACTTTCCTTGGGTAAAGACCTAGAAGTGTTACCACTGATCACAGGGCAGGTACATGTTTAATTTCATAAGAAATTGCCAGCTCAGCGTCTATAGCTCAACCGGCTAAGGCGCCAGCCACGTAACCTAAGGTGGCAGGTTCGAGTCCCCAGCCCGGACCCGCCAAACAACAATGACGGCTGCAACCAAAAAATAGCCGGGCGTTGTGGCGGGCGCCTGTGGTCCCAGCTACTTGGGAGGCAGAGGCAGGAGACTCGCTTGAGCCCCGGAGTTGGAGGTTGCTGTGAGCTGTAATGCCACGGCACTCTACCCAGGAGGACAGCTTGAGGCTCTGTCTCAAAAAAAAAAAAAAAAAAAAAATTTGACTCAGAACCCTGCAAAATTAAGTCCAGGGCCCTGTTCATGGTGGCGCCCTCTGCTCCTGGCACCCAGGAGGAAAAAGTGGGAGGATAAGGAGACAGGGGACAGGGTGGATTGAGGGAGCGGGAGTATTGGTTGACCTGAGGTTGCACACTTTGGGCAAGTGCAAACAATAGGCGTGCCAACAATGCCACCTAGAGGTCAGATGGAAAACAGCTGAGGGCACTCTACAGCTGGTGGGGGAAAGGAGAACTTGGATCCAGGAGAAGGCAATGGAGGGCATTAGAGAATCTCACCTCCCAGCCCCAAGGACAGAAGTATGACCAATGGGGATATTATGGATATAGATCAAAAGAACTACCTAATGACTGAATCTGCTCAGAACAGAGCAAATGGCCCAGGCAGGTGGGACATTCCTGAGCCAGCAGACGCTAGAGGTTAAAAACCCTGTGGGCCTCTGAGTTTCTGCATCCTCCCTTTTTCAAGAAGAGTCCAGTGGAGATGGGAAGTTGGCAGAGGAGCTCCAGGTAACACAGTCAGAGGAAGGGCCAATTAGAAGGGGCAAAGGATGAGAGAGGTGCGTTCAGATCAGAAGACTAAGAATCAGAAAAAAGTTTTGGGGGGGTTTCGATTGATCATGATGGTGTCAAAAAAGAATTATTGGAGGCGGCTCCTGTGGCTCAAAGGAGTGGGCCACCAGCCCCATATGCCGGAGGTGGCAGGTTCAAACCCAGACCTGGCCAAAAACTGCAAAAAAAAAAAAAAAAGAAAGAATTATTCTTCCTCTTACTAAAATGCTGTCTTATTGGTCTGGGGTGGCAGTGGGGCAGAAAATAAGGCAAAATGTGTTCCTTTGGGTTTGGCTCCATTCTTCATTACACCTTCTTGAGATGGATGGGGCTTTGCCTTGGCTCCCCATTGATTTGAAAGTAATATTTACATTCTTCTCTGCATTCCTATAGCGTCATCCAGTTGTCAGCTTTGACCCAATGGTTCCATGAGCTCATGGCAAAATGTTTAATTCCCTATCCAAAAAACTCATTCCAGCACTTCTTCCATCACTGTTTCCTCCTGAAGCTCCTATTAGAAAAAGAAAGGGAGAAGGATTTGAGTGATGAGGCAGTGCTGAAGCCCCAGGTGCTAGCCCAAGCAGCTGCCAGCCAGGGACCCAGAAAAAAGTTTGATTATAGCCGGGTATGGTGATGCATGCCTTGGGTCCCAGCTACTTCAGAGGCCAAGGCAGGAGGATCACTTCAGCCCAGGAGTTCAAGGCTGCAGTGAGCTGTGATGATACCACTGCACTCCAGCCTGAGCAACAGCCTATCTCAAAAAAGAAAAAAGTGACCTCAATCCTTACCCAGTTTGTTTCTTTCCATTCATCCCTACTCTTGAGGGTGAAAACGTTCCCGCTGACTGAAGTTTAATAGTATCCTCCTGTCCTCTCTGTCCCTGTCCCACATACACACCTTCCCACTAAATCACTGAACAAGAACAATAATCTCCAGGTCTTTGAACTTCAGGTGATCAAAAGTTCAAGGCAGTTCCAGATATTGCACCTACCTCTGTAACTCTGCCCCCACCCACCCAGCGAAAAAGGGCAAGGTTCTGCTACCTTGGGACCCAAATCAGGAATCAAAGTCCAGTTAGTACATGAACAGCTATAAATCTCCTCCCACCTCGCCTTCTGACGACAACTCCTCTCTGCCCGGCTTTGGGTCAGTAGTGACCTTGGAGGTCTTTGCCTGCTTGGCAGAGGAAACTGCTGTGATGTGATCTCCTTGGGGGCACAGTGGTCTAGAACAGAATTCTCTCCAACAGAAATCCAAAGTGTTGTCTTTAGCGCTGCCCATGGCAGCACCTTCTAAACACCTTCCAGCCGTTTTCCCCCTTTCTCTTGCTCTACTCCATTGTGTCCTCTCATAAGACTTTCAGAACCAAGCGGTTTTTGGCCAAGAAACAAAAACAAAATCGTCCCATTCCCCAGTGGATTCGAATGAAAACCGGTAATAAAATCAGGTACAAATAGAGGAGGAGACACTGGATAAGAACCCAGCTGGGTCTATAAGGAATTGCACATAAGATGGCACGTACTTATGCTGTGTTACAGTCACTATCATCTTACCATATCAAGCTGAAAATGTCATCAGTAGGACAGTTGCCACACTTCATTGGGAAAATGAGTTTTCTCTTTGTTTGTGTGCTGTTCACTAATAAGCTGGTGCAGTAATAAATATGTGAGACCTTGAAAAAGAAAAAAAAGAAACCCAAAGTGTTTTGTCCAGGAGTTCCACAAAGATGACACTGCCAAACAAGCCGAATTCACAGCAGAGTCCCTTTATTGAAGAGCCGGCTGGTGACTGCCTCAGTGTCCCAACATGAGGTTTTTGAGAGCAGCCCCGAGTGTTTAAGGGGTTGGGTTTTTAAGGCTTGGTCTGCATCCTGGTTGGCATGCAGGCTGTCCAGGTGCATTGGGGTGGAATAGCAAGCAACATGGTACAGAAGCAGAATTTTGTGGTTAGCCATACGTCATATAGCTTTGCTTTAATATTTTCCCCCTATACATCTTAGTTTCAGTACTTTCCCTCCATACATCTTAACCTGGTATTGTTTAAAGGTCAGTCAGGGGACAGTTGGTACTTCCTGGTTTGCTTCCCGGGGAGTTAGCCAAGCAAGAAACTGGGAATGAACTAGAAGCAATAAATCAATTTATCATTTATCTTGGGGGTGAACTAGACTTATTTCATTTCTTTTTCTTAAAGTTTGCAGTCCGGAAATTTGCCAGGAGTTAACTGGTATTTTTCTATTATAGCCTAGGCCTAACAGAATTATGTCTAAGTTTTCCAGTATCTACATTAAAGAAAATTAAAAAGAACAAGTGACTAGGCTCGGCGCCTATAGCTCAACCAGCTAAGGCGCCAGCCACATACACCTAAGGTGGCGGGTTCGAATCCCCAACCCGGACCCGCCAAACAACAATGATGGATGCAACCAAAAAATAGCCGGACCTTGTGGTGGGCGCCTGTGGTCCCAGCTACTTAGGAGGCGGAGGCAAGAGACTCGCTTGAGCCCAGGAGTTGGAGGTTGCTGTGAGCTTTAATGCCATGGCACTCTACCCAGGGGGACAGCTTGAGGCTCTGTCTCAAAAAAAAAAAAAAGAACAAGTGACTAGGCAGTGGATCACACCTGTAATCCTAGCACTCTGAGAGGCTGAGACAGGAGGATCCTTTGAGCTCAGGAATTTAAGACTAACCTGAGCAAGAGTGTAACCCTGCCTCTACTAAAAGTAGAAAAAATTAGCTGATGTTATGGTAGAAACTTGTAGTCCCAGCTACTCAGGAATCTGAGACAGGAGGATCACTTGAACTCAGGAGTTTGAGGTTGCCATGAGCTAAGTGATGCTATGGTACTCTAGCCTGGACAATGGAGTGAGACAGTTTTTATTTAAAGAAAAAAATTGAAAAGTGGCCAGGCACAGTGGCTCATGCCTGTACTCCTAGCACTCCGGAAGGCTAAGGCAGAAGGATTGCTTGAACTCAGGAGTTCAAGACCAGAGTGAGCACAAGTGAGACCCTGTCTCTACTAAAAATAGAAAACCTAGAGAGGCATTGTGGCAGGTACTTGTAGTCCCAGCTACTTAGGAGGCTGAGGAAAGAGGATCTCTTGAGCCCAAGAGTTTGAAGCTTTGACACCAAGGCACTTTAGCCTGGGGCTAAATGAGAATGAGATTCTGTCTCAAAATGTAAAAAAAAGATTTAAAAAAAAATTTTAAAGCAAGGGACATAAACATTCACCTGCAGGAAGACATGGGAGCCTTAGAATCTTGCACAAGTTACCTGGGTATAGAAGTCACTGGCCTTGAGCTATCACTGGGCCTTTAGCTCCCTGTGGTTACCCGAGTTGGGAGCCACACATTTGGCTTCAAATGTGGTGCAGAAGTAGGCAGGGGCAGGAAAGGATGGCCTAGGGAGGGAGAAGCCAAAGTCAACAGAAAGCTAGCCAGGATTTCTTCTCAGGGAGATGCCTCAGCCTCTCAGAGGGGGAGGACCCAGCCATGCCTCATTCTGACTCTTCCATCATGAGGTGAAGAAACTAGCCTTTAAATATAGTTCAGTACCATCAGATACCACAGGGCTGCAGCCCCGGGATATATGCAGTTTGAGCCAATGGAAGGGAGCCAGCAGCTACCCTCTACCTGTCCATCCTCCCTCCATGCCTGGGTTGCAGATGCCCCCAACTCTCAGCCAAACACGCTTTCCCATGAAGCCTCAAACAGCCCACCAGTGGGTTCAGGTTCTGAGGTCCAAGCTTTCTATAAATGTGAGATATAAAAAGAACTATGGGGTGGGAATGGCCATGGACTTGCTAAAAGATGCCACCTCCGTGCTGCCCACCGCACCACAGACACCCACACACAGAGATGTGTGCTCACGCACTTGCATGCAGACACACTGTGACGCTGAAATTAGAATCGTAGAGGAGGCAGCTGGGGGAATGCCAAGCTTGACTTTGTGATAAAGGCCTCTCTCCTAGGGCAGAGCTGGACCCTGGAAATTGCAAATCATGTGAATGCTCCAGCTGGGGCTTAGGTCAAGCCTGCCCCAGGAACTCACCTCTCAGGGAGGACACCAGGACACCCATTGGGCTCTGGCTGCTGCCTCCTGGCTGGACTCCAGCCCAAGACTGGCCCTCCTGGGCTATCAAAGCACATGCCCGTGAATTTGACCATGGGTTGATCATCCATGCCTCCCATCCCTCAGCCCTGCCTCCACCTGCCCCCATAGCTGCATTTATGCCCAGGGAGTCCATCTCTCCCTCTCCATGTCCTTCCAAAGACACTCCCTCCTTAGTCTGAAAATCTGCAGCTCCCACCCAGCTAGCCCTGGGCTCTGTATTTACATCCTATTCTCAGTCTGCAGCATGCTGCTTCCCAGACCCACCCAGAGCTATAAGGCATCTACCTGCTGCCTCAGCCCACTGAGATGGGCTGACCACTCCCTTCACCTTCTGGTCTGGAACTTTCTGACATTCCTTCAAATATATACTGAGTACCAGGCATAGGCCCAGGGGCTGGGGATGTACAGTGGTAAGATGTGTACTGTCTCAGTCCCCATGGACTCACAATCTGATGGGGACAGAGAGAGCCTCAAACAACCTACACCGATAAGCCAAAAAGGAAAAGCACAGACATGATGAATGACAATGAGAGTGTCATATAGGGCACTGTAAGGAAGCCAGGGCTTCCTCAGAAGTGTAAGGGAAGGTTTCCATGATACCTGAAGGACAAAGGCTCTGGTAGAAAAGGAGGAATGTGAAGACAAACCATCCAGAGAAGGAAGCTCTGAGGCTCAGCACCTGTAGCTCAAGCAGCTAAGGTGCCAGCCACATACATCAGAGCTGGAGGGTTAAAATCCAGCCCAGGCCTGCCAAACAACAATGACAAATACAAATAGCCAGGCATTGTTGTGGGTGCCTGTAGTCCCAGCTACTTAGGAGGCTGAGGCAATGGAATCACCTAAGCCCAAAGGAATCACCTAAGCCCAGGAGTTGGAGGTTGCTGTGAGCTGTGACGTCACAGCACTCTACCCAGGGCCACAGCTTGAGGGTCTGTCTCAAAAAAAAAAAAATAATAAAGAAGGAGCAGGTTGAGAGGATTAAGACACAAGTTGCACTGCTTGGGACTATTTGGTTTTTCTTTTTTTTTTTTTTCTTTTACTTTGGCGCCCTCCGTAGAGTGATGTGGCATCATAGCTCACAGCAATCTCAAACTCTTGGGCTCAAGCAATCCTCTTGCCTCAGCCTCACAAGTAGTTGGGACTACAGGTGCTTACCACAAC
>CAUYTI010116021.1:0-29249 GCA_963575145.1 Galago senegalensis
GAGAAGCATGAATCCTATGTATTCAATTTTGATATGAGGACAATTAATGAGAGGGTGGGGATGGAGGAAGGGGAGAGCAGAGAGAAAAAGAAGGAGGGAGGGGTGGGGGAAAGGAAGAATAAAGAGAGGGAAGGAGGGGGGGTGGGGTCTTGGTGTGTGACACACCTTTTGGGAGCAAGACACAATTGTAAGAGTGACTTTACCTAACAAATGCAATCAGTGAAACCTGGTTTCTTGTACCCTCAATGAATCCCTAACAATACATTAAAAAAAAAAAATGGCAAAGCAGACTTTCTCCAAGGGGGGCCTGGTGGCAGGTATGGGGATCACTGCAACAGAGTCTAACAGTGAGGGACAGAGATTTCACCCAACTCTGACTCCAGCAAGGGCAGTGAGGGTTTGTAACCAAGGAGCAGGGTCTGGTCAGTGGGTAGATATTTACTGAGAAGAAACCTCAAGGGCAAGGCACATTCTTGCTAGACTGGCTCAGCAGAATTTTTGCTAAAGGCTGGCTGGAGTGAGAGATATGGAGGGTGGTCAGATACCAAATTTCTGACTTGGCAGGACTCTTCCTCAAACTGGATTTTATAGGGATGCAGAAGGAAGCCCAAGGTCAGGCCTAGTCAAGCAGGGGACCTTAGAGGAGCCTGACTAAAACTTTTTGGTCAAAGGAGAGAGGTTTTGTCAACTAGAGATGGACATATTGATGTCATCACCATGCAGGAATGAGGTGGTAGAGTCCAAAGTGTCTCCAAGGGTCGAGGAAGAGGGTGAGGTAAAGAAAGATGTAGGCCAAGGCCACGCCCTGGGGATGCCAACCTGGGGGTGGGGGCTGGGCTAAAGAAGAGGGGTTACCACTGCAAAGAGAGGCTGAAGATAGTGATGACCCAGAGCAAGAGTGTTCCAAGACAAAGGGACTGGTGAGGATGGGATGAAGAGTGTTGATTAAATGTGGCCTGGGCTAGAGCAGTGGCCGTGGGCCTGTATGAGTGGGAGGCAGTGGGTGTGGACAGAGTTATCTGGCTGCAGGTGGACAGAGAGGATGGGACCAGCAAAATCCTTGTGTTTGCTTGTTCCACCCCTAAGTTGAAAGAGGTCTGATGCTGTTTAATAGAGCAGGGAATAGACAATAGGGAGGGGGATGTTAGAAACGTGTTTGGTGGGAAGAGGTTAGTTGATGGCACAGAGCCCTGTTGGGGGGTTGGGGACATGCTGAGATTCAGCACTTGTTACTCTGACGTGGGAGCAAGGTGGGAGGTGGAAGAACGGACGTGTGCAGATTGGGAGGGAGAGGAAGGACTCAGGGAAGAGGTCTGGATTCCAACTGAGATTTCCATGTGGATGGTGATGCTCTTGCTGATGTTTGGGGAGGGTTTGAGAAATGTGGGTGAAGTGAAGCTGCTCTTGGGGGGCACAGTCAGCTTCTGGTGGTGTGGCCCTGGGGCTAAGCAGAGGGTCTGGCTGTGTAGATGGGAGTGCAGATGAAGGTCCATCAGGATCTAGATTCTCAGCATGGGTAAAAACCCAAGGGGGCTGTGTGGAATGAGGAGTAAAGGGGATTGAGAATGGAGCCTTGGGGACAGGCACAGGAGAGAGAGTAGCTGAGGGTGCCACAGAAGCCAGGGGGAGGGAAGACAGTTTGAGAGGCAAGCAGTATGTGGTCATGTAAAGCTCAGTAAAACAGTTGGATAAAATAAAGGAAGAGTGTGTTGGAGCCACTGGAGGTGATGGAGTGCTGCACACGGAGACAGCAAGTGTAGATGGCTCTGGTAGAAAACAAGACATTGCAGGCTGTATTGTGTCACTGAGCGAGTTTCCTGCCAAAGAATGTTGGGAATTCCAAGCCCTACACAATTGGCGCAGCCCCTCTTTGTCCTCATTTGGCAGAGCATCTAAAGAGAACGCTGCCCCATCCCCTCCATCTCCCTGTCCAAAGCAGAAGTTCATGCATGCCCTTCTCTGTCTCTTAGGCCGCATCCTGGACCTGAAGACTGGGACGGTCAAGAAGGAAGGGCAGCAGTCGTCCATGAGGATGTGCATGGGCTCCCGGCGCTCCTTCATCTGCAGGATGAGGTCTGTCCAGGTGGCAGCGTACAGGCCATCACTGGGGCTGCTTTACTCCCTCCTGAACACCACTAAGAGCCTTGACCGAATCTACTGAGGCCACACATGCTGACTCGGTTCCACCCAGTGACATCATCTTCGTGACGTCAGCATGGGAATATAAAAGGCTCCTTGGTCTGGGAAGGATCCCAGCCTTCTTCCTCCCATCCCAGTTTGACTCCCCACCATGTTCTCCCCATGCCTGATTCTGCCTCCCTTGTCCACTGTCCTTGACTTCCTCCATCCTCCAAGGCCCTTCTCCAAGCCAACCTGGTGAAAGTTCCCTAGCTCTCCACACTTAGCTTCTCCTGTGACAACTCGTGCATTCCTAATTGTTGCTTGAAGTTCTGAGCTCAGATACCTTGGCTCCTAGGGCAGAGGCCCTGACTTCTGCCTCTGTGGGACTCTGCCATCTGGCAGGGAGCTGTGCACTATTGGGTGTGTGCAGCATTGTTGGAGAAATGCAGGATGACTGAACTTTAGGGTAATTGGGAGGTTAGCTATATCCTCAAAGAAAGGAGACCTGGGATCTTAAATCCTCAAATCCAGCTCAGCATCCTGCTGGCATTAGCCCTGTAGTCCCAGAGGGAGGGATGGCATCAGCACCCAGTAACAAGGGGCAGGATGGAGAGTTGGGGTTGTCTGGGCCATGTGCTTGTTAAGCGGGGACAGGACACTCTACTGCTCATGTGTTTGTGCATTCAGTTATTTGGGTATATGGCAAACGTAAGGTGAGGCCCAGCTATGCAGGGCGCACCCCAAGGGCAGGGGGGTCAGGGCCACATAAAGCAGACGCAATCCCTGCCCCTATCAAACTTCACTTCAGTGGCTGGGACGTGATTAACAAAAGCACCTGGTGACTCTGTGGGCCATCAGAAAGTGCTGTGGAGGCAAAATAAGACAGATTCAGGAGGAGGCAGAAAGCAGCAGGTGTCGTTAATATAGGTTGGTTAGCGGAAGGCCTCCTGATGCAGTGACTTGAGCAGAGCCCTGGAGAAAGTACACAAATGAGGTGGGGGAATGTCTGGGCAGAGAAAGCACCAGCAGGTGCACAGGCCTTGAGGCAGGAGTGTTGTTGGTTTGGTCAGGGAATGATGAGGCATAACTGAGACCAGAAGCAGAGTGAGTGGGGAGTGCAGTGGGGGCGGGATGGTCAGAGACGAGGGCACAGTGGCAGGGGTTAGGTCATGTGGCTTTATAGTCTTCAACTTTCACTCTGAATGAGGATGGAGGTCACTGGAGTTGGTAAGGGTTGCATGTCCCGAGTGTCACTTTATAATGTTGCTTTGCTGTTGTGTGGAGGTAAACCTGTGGGGGAAGAAAAGTGAAGTGCGGCAGCTGCTGTGACAATCCTGTGAGGAATGTGGCAATAGTGACTGCAGGAAAGTGTGCTCAGAGCCAGGCTGTAGGCAGAGTGTGAAAGGGTCAAAGGGAATTCTTGCCTGCCCAACAGGAGAAATGCAGTCACCCCTTACTAAGAGAGTAAGGTTGCCAGAGGAACTGGCTTGGGATCAAGGAGAATTCCCAGCATTTGACTCGAAATGCTTGACAGCTAGGTAGAGATGAGGAGGAGACAGATGGAGATGTAATTCTGGAATCCCAGGGAGGGGGCAGGGCTGGAGATACAGACTCAGGGACTGACATCAGTAGGCTTGGTATCTAAAGCCTTCAGACTGAGATATGGGTGAGCTTACCTGGGAGGGTAGTATGGACAGAGGAGGGGCCAGAGGACTGAGCCTGGGGATGCACCTGCTTCAGGTAACTGGGGTGGAACCAGCAGTAGGGCCTGAGAAGGAGCCCCTAGGTGGGAGGGAAATAAGAGAGCGTAGAGGACATTTCTAGAAGGCAGGAGTGGTCAACTGCCAGAAACTACTATGGAGTTCTGAGCATGAGGACCGCAGAGGGACAGCCACCAGGTGCCAGAAACTAGTACTGAGTCCTGACCATGAGGAACACAGAGGGACAGCCACCAGGCCAAAACCCTGGAGCTTCTGCCTCAGCATGGACTGTGGGAAATGTGACTTGCTACTCAGACCTCTGTCAGGTGCCTTAAAGTTCAGACAGTAGATGCTTTAAAATGAGTTCATGTTTTTCCTAATTCAAAATAATCTTTTAAAGCAACTGTACTTTTTAAACAAAAGTTTAACGTGCAGTCTGGTTAGTCCCCTTCAGCTCACCACAGCTGCCTGTGTGGAGGGAACGCTTGTGTCCTGATGCCTTTTACTCCCTTTTAGAAGAAGTGGCTTTTGGGGGTTAAGGGTAGCTGTTCTTTCCTTGGGGACAGCTCCTCTCCACATTGAGCATCCAGAATTCTTCCAAAAGGCATGGACAAAATCTCCTCCACCCCCTGCCTCTGGTCATAGAACGGTGCTGCCACAACAGAAGATGTGCATGGCTGCATGTGACTTAGGGCTGAGTCCCCAGACTGCCTGTCTCCACCCTGCTCAGTGGCAGGGGCAAGCTGGGCAGCAGGATGGTCAGAGTTACATGTTCTGAGTAACATTTTTTGAAAATTGTGGAGAGTAAACCTTCAGGGGAAGAAGAGGGTAGAGTGATGAGGCTGTCGTGGTGGTGTTCATATCCAGCAGTGTCCACCCAGGGATAAAATGCTACCAGTTGATGCAGGCGGGCCCTGCAGGCTCCATCCTGAAGAGATTTGTGAACACAGTAAGTGCCCCTCCCAGCTTGGTGGGCATTTGGTAGAGTACCAGCAATATAAATTCTTAATCACAGCCTCTCAGCAATTCTCCTGTGAATAAGCTGATTGGCAGTATTGTGGTATGCCATCTTTACTAGTGGCCTGTGATGCCATTATCCTGGCCTCTTCAGCCAAATTCAGGCCATCCTCCCCCTGCCCTGGGGTCCTTCTAGGGCATGTGTTTTAGGTTGCTTTTTGAAGCACCAGGCCCACATTACCTGGATTTATCTGAGAGCATAACTTTCTCCTCGAAATAAAGTGGCTTGGCTTCAGCAGAGCACTGGGCACAGTCTGACAGACAAGGCGGAGGGCCATGCCAGCATCCCTGGGCAGCAGTGTCATGGGTGGATCCTGGTGTGAAAACCATGCTGATGCTGGCAGCTGTCCAAGGTCTCTGAGTGTAATTGGACTCTTATTTTGGCTGTATTGAAAATTAAGACATTCGAGATGTTCCTTGTAATGTAGTTGGGACTTGAAACACCACCAAAAGAATGGGTCTATGTGCCAAGCAACAGCCCAGGCCTGGCCATGGCCTGAGATACTGAGAGGTCACTGAGAAGGGAGGCAGGAGAGTCTTACCTTTGTGCAGAGGGATGCCTCATGCCCCTGGCCCCCAGAGAGGAGCCTGCAGAAAGACCTGATTCTAGACCACTCATCCCTTGCCCCACTGCCCAACTGGCACCCGCTAGCTATCTAGTCATTCCCAGAATGTGAGAACAGTGTGAGGGAAGCAAGGAACGTTCCCACAGCTGTGATGCTAAGGCCTGAGGAGATGCTACTGTTCATCAGCTGGCAACATCTGTTTTGAGTTGGCAACTCTGTCACTGTCATCACCCACTTGTTTCCTGAAAGCCACCCAGCTCCACTAAAATAATCTACAAGACTGAGCATGGCCTAGTTTCTCCTAATTTCAGGTCTCTAGCTTCTGAGCTGGGCCCTGAAATGATTTTGGTGTGTATTTCAGAGTGGGCCATACTCAAAACTTCAAAGGCATACAAGCCTGCTTCTGTAATTTGGAGGGAAACTGGCTATCAGTCCCACCTGGGTAAACATGTAAGCGTCAAGGCCCATCTACTTGACTGCCACACTATGTTTTATCAACTTGCCTGTGTCTTCACTCACTCTAATACATGTATCAACTCTTAGGTGTGGAAATGCTCCTTTGGACCACCTTCCTCTAAGCAGAATAACCACCATGAGGAAAAGGTTCAGGTCAGTAGCTCTTTCTGATGTATATTTGGGGACCATGCTGGTCCCTAATATAATACCCTAAGCTAAGTAACCCAGCTTGAAGAGAGTGCTGAGTGTAAGGAGGACCAAGAGGCCCACACATCAGTGTGGCAGTGGCTGAGATGAGAACAGAGAGGTGGGTGGAATTTATTTTGGACTTTCACACCATGTGGGAGGTGGGAAAACAGGAAGGCGACAGCCGAGATTCAAAACCACAAGGCAAACAAGGGTATGTCGTAGCTTAGATGCCAAAGGAGTCATCGACACCCTTGCCTCACCCTTATATGATTAAAAACAGTTTCACAAATGTTCTTTCTTTAGGAATGGTCTTGGCCCTGTGAAAGAGGGAGAAGCCCAGTATGCCGTAGTCCACTGCACAGGCTACATCAAGGCCTGGCCTCCGGCAGGTGAGTGGATCTGCACATGCACTCCCAGGCAGCTGGGTGCTACTCACACCCAGCTGTGGTGTCCTGTTAGGAATGTATTCTTATGAGAAGAGGCAGGAACATATTCTTCTTTTCTTTTGTCATTAGAACAAAATGATCTTTGTAATTGAGAAAACTCCTGCTACTTGAAACAAAGGTTTCTAAAAAGAGCCACTTCTGTGAAGGTGATTGAAGCCTTAGCAACTCATTTCTAGGTTCTGTTACCCAGAGCACTCAGCAAAGTGTGAGTGGCAATTTGAAGTGATAGTCGTATCTGAGTCATTAGAGCAACACAAATCAAAATCACAACGAGTACCTCTTACACTGACTAGGATGGTTAAAATAAAAGACAGATAATAACAAGTGTTGTTGAGGACCCAGAGCACTTGGAACCCTCATACTGTTTTCCCAAGAGGCTGTATATACTATTCGTGGAATAGTCCAGCCTCTTGGGGGAAAGTCTGTCTGTTCCACAAAGTTACCATAGGATTCAGCAATTTTCACTCCTAGATATATACCCAAGAGAATTGAAAACATATATATGTATATATATATATGTCCAAAGAAATTTGTACATGAATATTCATAGCAGCCTTATTCATAATGGCCAAAAACTGGACTCAACTCAAATGTATACCAACAGGCAATGGACAAATGAAATATGTATATTCACATAATGAATTATTATTCAGCCATAAAAGTAAATGAAATATTGACACATGCTATAGTATGGATGACCATTGAAAGTATCATGCTACTGAAAGAATCCAGACACAGAAGGCCACATATTATATGATTTTATTTATGTGAAATGTCCAGAATTGGTAAATCCATCAAGACAGAAGTGAGATTTGTGGTTTCTAGGTACTGCAGGGAGGGAAATGGAGAATGGCTGCCTGATGATGGGTACAGTGTTTCTTTGTGAGGTGACAAAAATATTCTAAAATTAGATAGCGGTGATAGCAGCACAATTATGTAAATATACTAAAAACCACTGAATTATACACTTTAAGATGGTGAATTTTGTGGTAAGAGGATATATACAGTGTTAAACCTTGTGTGTGCACTTCGTGGGCCAGAATGTAGTATATCTCAGTAACTCTTCCATGTCAGCTTGAGAACAATATGTATTTTGCTGTTGTTGGATGAACTATTCTTTAAATGTCAATTAGATCAAGTTGACTGATAGTACTTATTGAGGGCAACTATATCCGTTTTGATTTTTTCCCTGCTTGATGTACCAGTTACTGAAAGATGAATGTTAAAGTCTCTAATTATAATAATTCATTTGCCCATACCTCTTTGTAGTTCTATCAGTTTTTGCCTCACGTATTTTGATGCTCTGTTTTTTGTTGCACACATGTTAAATACTGTTAAGTCATCTTAGAGGATTGACCCTCTTTATCCCTAATAATTTTTCTTACTGTGAATTCTGCCTTTTCTGAAATTAATGTCATTTCTCTAGCTTTCTTCTAGTATTAACATGGTATACTTTAACCTTTTACTTATAACTGTTTCTTTATATTAATATTTACAGTGGGCTTCCTGCAGACAACATATTCCTGGTATCACTTTTCAATCCACTTTAACAATCTGTCTTTCGGTTAGTATATTTAGACCATTCACATTTAGCATGACTATTCCTATAGTTTGATTAATGGCTATCATGTTTTCTAGTTGTTGCATTTATTCTTTGTTTCTTTAACCCCTCTTTTTTTGTCATTTCTAGTTTCATCAGGCAATTTTTATAATTTTATTTTATTTTCTCTCTTAGCATACATAGTATTAGTTATATTTCTTTTGAAACATTTTTATTGTTTTCCCTAGATTTGCAATTTGCCTTTACAACTAATATAAATTTGTGTTCAAATCTGCAGGCACCTTATAGTCTTACCATCTCACTTACCCATATGCTGCCATCACCCAGTACATTATTACTGTTATTACTAAGAACAAACAGGTATCTATTAGATCAATTAAGGATAGTAAAAATAAAAGATTTTATTTTACCTTTATTTTTTCCTTTTCTAATGTTATTCCTCCTTTCTTTATCTGAGTTTCTGACCTCTATCATGTTCTTCCTGAGAAACTTACTTAGTATTTTTTGCAGGGCAGCTTTACTAGCAATAAATTCTTTGTTCTTGTTTTTTGTGGAAAGTCTTTATTTCTCCTTCCCACTTGAAGGATAATTTCACTTAATATTGAATTCCAGGTTGTCAGTTACTTTCATTTAACATTTTAAGCATTTCACCCCACTCCTTTTTTGCTTGCATTATTTTTGATGAGAAGTCCACATAATTCTTATCCTTCTATGGGAAGTATAGGCTGATTTTTTTTCTGGATTTTAAGATTTTTCTCTTTATGTTTGGTTTCCTGCTGTTTGAATACTATGAGCCTAACTGTAGAGAGTTTATTTTTAATTTATTTACACTGCTTGGTGTTCTGTAAGCTTCCTGGACCTGTGCTTTGGTGTTTGTCATTAATTTTGGAAAATTCTTGGACTTGTTTCTTCAAATATTTTTTTCTCTATTTTCTCTTTTTCTCCTTTTGGTATGGTATTCCTCTATACATATATGTTTTGAAACGGTTCCAAAGTTTTTGCTTGTTCTCTTCTGTTTTTGTTATTTTTTTAATTGTTTTTTTCTCTTTGCATTTCAATTTGAGAAGTTTCAAATTGATGTATCTTTAGGTTCACTGATACTTTCCTTTCTGTGTTTAGTTTACTGATGAGTCTATTAAAGGCATTCTTCATTTCTGTCATAGTATTTTTGATTTCTAGTATTTCCTTTTGATTCTTTCTTAGAATTTCCATTTTTATGCTTGCAGTATCCACTTGTTCTTACTTACCATCTTTTCTCATTAAAACTTTTAACTTATTGTTTTTCTAGAATATTTTATTTTAATTTCAGATTAATGTTAGGGTACATATGATTAGGTTACATTGTTTGTGTTTGTAATATAAAGTCCAAGTTGTGGTTGAGTCCTTCACCCAGGAAATTGTGCCTTTTACCCCTACATTGTACCTGTTAGGTGGGAACTTACTAACCACACCCTTTCTCCCTCCTCCTCCTTTCTTGAATTTAATTGTTTTTCTCTTCTGTAGTTGTTGATCTACTAACTTCAGCTTAATACTGAATACATGGGATGCTTGTTTTTCCATTCTTGAGATACTTTACTTAGGAGAATGTTCTCCAAATCCATCCAAGTAAATAAAAAAGATGCAAAGTCTCCATCTTTGTTTATGACGTTTAACTTTTAATCACAATTATTTTAAATTCTCTATCCATTTCAAAATCAGTTTCACATCTGCATTCTCATGCTTACTTTGTCTCTTCAGAGTGTGTTTTGTGTTGTCTGTTAGTATGGCTTGTAGTTCTTTGTTGAAATACAGACATGACATATCAGGTAATAGGGAAAGAGGTAAGTAGGCCTTTAGTGTGAGGTTTTATATTAATCTTGCCAGGAGTTGGGCTCTGTTTAAAGTTTATTGTAGCTATAGGTATCAGAGGCTATAAATCCCCTTCATATTCTTGATTTTCTCCTCTGCTATCTTCGGGTTTCCCAAGAGCTGCTCCTTAAATAGAATGTATGCCTTGAAGCTCTTTAGCTGTAATCACTGTTGTTATATAGCAGCCCTCTTGGTGTGATGATAGCATAGGGGGAGGGGAATTGTCTGTAATGCTGTGATTAAATCTGTCTTTCACTGGACCTGTGTCCTGGTGCTGAGACCTTCAATGTACTGGATTTATTCCAAAATGTTTATTTTTGCCCCAACTCTACCAGCAAAGAGAATCAAGAGATTGACTTTTTGGTTTTTCACTGTGAGTACCTGTTGGAGCTCCTGGAGATAAAGCCCATGAAAATTTGGGGACCCATTTGTGTATATTTTAGAAAATACTGGCTTGGCATCTGTGACTCAAGTGGCTAAGGCGGCAGGTTCAAATCCAGCCCAGGTCCACCAAAACAACAATGATGGCTGCAACCCAAAAATAGCTGGGCATTGTGGTGGGCACCTGTGTCCCAGCTACTTGGGAGGCTGAGGCAAGAGACTCGCTTGAGCCCAGGAGTTGGAGGTTGCTGTGAGCTATGATGTGATGGCACTCTACCCAGGGGGACAGCTTGAGGCTCTATCTCAAAAAAAAAAAAAAAAAAAAAAAGAAAGAAAGAAAGAAAGAAAGAAAGAAAGAAAATACTATTTAAGGATCTGTACAGTAAAGTTTAAGAATGTGGATTTATTCACTGATTTGGCACATATGTCCTGACCACCTGTAATATAGGTGCTAATTACTGTTCCACGTGCTGTAAATACAGAAGCACATAAGATAGACACAATCCAGTACTCTGAAGATGAAAATAGGCCATAAACAAGATGACTAATCAAATGTATAGCACATTAGGCAAAGTCATCAGCATACGGACGGCTATTAAAGCTGAAAGCCTCTTTTTACCTCTGGGGAGAAAGGGAGTAGAATGGAACCAGGAGGCCCTCCAATTACATTGGGCATTTTTAAATTTCTTTAAGATAAAAATAACATGAAGTAAATGTAATGTTATGTCCAACCGGGGGGTCGCTACCCAAAGACCAGTCACGAGGCACAAGTCGATGCAAAAAGCAAGAGGCAGGTTTATTGCTGACGCGTCAGGGTCCCTCAGCCACAAGGGGGAAGGACCTCGAGCAGCTGTTACAGGCTGCTTTTAAACTTAAAAACCACAAGTATGGGAGGGGGGATAGGGAGGATACTTGATGGGCATAAGGGGGAGTTGGCCTGTTGCTGGGCTCGGGGCCTTCCGGGTGGGGGCTCGTTGCCCGGTGGGGCAGGCTTTTTCCAAGAAGCAGGGCGGGTGGTGCAAGAACGGTTGAGAAGCAGGGTGGGTGGTGCAAGAACGGTTGGGAAGCAGGGTGGGTGGTGCAAGAACGGTTGCAGGCGGGAGAGGGGAGAAGCAACCGCCTATGCTCAGTTTTGAGCTCTACATCCCCATTGCCCTTGGGGGGTTCAGCTGCCCAGGACAACCCTGAGTCACCACTTCCTCAAAGTAGAGTCTGTGGAGAATAACCGGGACTTGTAATGTGACACGAAATCTATTTTCTTCCCTCATTTGTGTGCCCTCTTAAGTGAGCGTGTTATTTTTATTCCATATGTGTGAAGTATGGGACACAGAGAGCAGGGGAGAAGAGAGGAAAAGTTATAGAGGAAGAATGAGGGAGACCTATGAACAGTGCCAACTAGAGGACGTGGGAGGGATTTGCAAGAAGATGTGTGCCTGAAAGCAGAAGGTGTAAGGTAGCAGTCCAGCCAATCATGTCAGAAAGCTGAATGTAGAGCCGTAGCTAACGTTTATTTGGCTCCTGCATGAAGGCGGGCTGAGATTCAATAGGCCTCCGCCTTGGAGGGCAACAGTGCTTACCTTTTAGAGGTTTTAGGTAGAGTAGGAGGAGGAGAGTGTTACTTTGGAGTACTAGTAACTGTTGCCATATAAGGTTCCTGCTTCACCCCATTGATACCATTCTGTTCTGTTAAGGTTTAGGCCCTACCTTGGAGCCATTGAGTTCCCCAGTTCCACCTCTTCCTTCTGACTGGGTCTCTAAGCAAGTTGGTGGTTTCAGCAGAGGTCACTGAACAGCCAAGATGGAGTGCCTTATGCTCAAAATGGAGTGGTCTATGCTTGCTCTGTTTTTGGAATTCTTCTAAACAGCGGGTCAGAAAGCTGTGCACTAATAGGTGGAGAAAAATCCCTGAAGTAATTTCTAGAAAACCTCGTTCTCCTGACAGATGAAGGAAAGCAACATGGGGCAACTGGCAGCAAATGGAGAGTTGCCTCAGACAGAGAGTCCTGGGGGGGGGTAGGAATGACTGGGAGTCAGGGCAGCCAGAGCAGCCTGGTGCTGGGACCCCAGGAGGGGTACCTGGTGACAAGGACAGCAAAGAAGGAACCAAAGCTGAAAGGGAGAGAGAGGAGATGGGAGGTGACAAAAAAGAGAAAATAGTGAAAGGAGATGGGGAGCAGAGTTGGGGAAGAAAGAGGGAGAGACAGATGAGACAGTCAAAATATTAGGGACAAAGAGCTGGAAAAGGTGACACCCATTTCCAGAATGGAGCAGAACAGGTCAAAGAAGGAGGGATGTAGGGGACAAAGACCAGGAGAGAGGACAAGAGAATGAGGATCCGAAGCCCAGGAGGGACACAGAGGAGAGAAAAGCAAGAGCACGGGGTAGAAGATGAGGATGAGAGGTTTGTAGAGAATGAGGGAGGGAAACACAAGGAAATGAGCCCGGATCGGTCTTGAGGTGATTGTGTGTGATGATTAAGATGTGACACAGTGTTTCCCCTATTTATCATCTAATAAGTTTAGCATTTGCTGCAAATATATAAATGAAATTGAGAATTGCACAACTCCTATCGGTAAGTGTGGTGCATGAACTAATTCCTGGCCTCACAGGCTAGCCTCCACTTGTAGCCTGGTTTGAGCCAGAGGGCAGGAGTTGGTCCATTCAATTGTGGGTCATCCTCTTCCCTTTTCCTGAGACGGGGTAAGGAGCAGGGAAGTGGATGAGTCCTACTTTCACAGTCCTTTTGTCAGAGAGCACTCGACACAGACTATGTCGTGTCTGGTCACTAACGTGTGGGGTACCCCTCATCAGCCTGCAGTTCTCCATCAGACATCCATAAGGTAACTTGGCTATCACACTGTCTACCTAGAAGTGGGATCAGATCACCCGTGTACTCCTCATCACCACAAGGCTGCCCCACCTATGTCTGTACTGTCAAAATTGAGTTTGATTATGGAGCACCCAGCTGGGAGTCCCCTAGAGAAGAGGTTAGTGTGGGAAATCACACACACATTAGTGACTAGAGAGAAAATAATCTGTGTTCAATTTGAGTAGCTTTTTATAGTGACAGGGGATGGTTTATCCCTGCAGATTGTGCACCACTGACATTCCCCCTCAGAGTCTCAGTGTTGCCTGGTATCCTTCCTGCACAGCTTCATCAATTTTTAGTTTTATTTTATTTTCAATATTTATTTATTTATTTCTTGAGTCACAGTCTCTGTCGGCCTGGGTAAAGTGCCCTGGAGTTATCATAGCTTGCAGCAATTTCAAACTCTTGGGCTCAGTAGGTGGGACTGGGGATC
This sequence comes from Galago senegalensis, assembly GCA_963575145.1. Lineage (NCBI taxonomy): Eukaryota > Metazoa > Chordata > Mammalia > Primates > Galagidae > Galago > Galago senegalensis. The sequence goes on from CAUYTI010116021.1 coordinate 13,588, forward strand.
CACCACAACATTTGGCTAGTATTTATAGTTTCAGTAGAGGTCGTAGGTCACTATTGCTCAGGCTGGTCTGGAACTCCTGAGCTCAAGGGATCCTCCTGGCTCCACCTCCCAGTGCTAGGCTTGCAAGCGTGAGACACCGTGCCCAGCCCAGGATTTCCTCCTTGAATCTTTAGTCACCTCTGTCCACTACCTGCCTTTCCTTATCATCTCTTCTTGTGGTGTAAACCGCTCTGATGTGTCTCCATTTGCTCTGTAGCCCTCTACTCTGAAGTGTGGAATTTGTCCAGTTGTGTCCTTACCTCTCTGCGGTGCCAACTAAGAGGCATCTCCACTTTCACGTGTACAAAGGGGATTTTCTCTGCTGTGAGAAACATCTCCTGTGGTCCTCACATCTCAGAGCAGGATGACCCTGTGCTCCCTTGGGCTCATGGAACTTCTTGTCATATATTTAGCATGGTAACTGCCACGTGAGTTGTACTTATGCTAGTTTTGAACCTGGGACATAGAGAACCATGTATCACTCACATGTCTCTTGTGCTGTCTTGACATAAGGAAACACCATGGCCCCAAAGCAAAATTTTCTCATACTGTGCACTCACTCTCTTATGATTGTATATAAGACGACATGTCATTTTCTTTTTTTGAGGCAGTTTTCCTCCTTTGCCCAGGGTAGAGTGTAGTGGCATCATCAAATCATCATACCTTACAGAAAATTCACACTCATGGGTGCAATTTGCCGTTTTGCTTCATCCTCCTGAGTTCTTGAGATACTTGGTACCTCCCACTACACCCTGCTAGTTTTTCTATTTTTAGTACAGATGTGCTCTCATTCTCCCTCAGGTTGGTCTCAAACTCCTGCGCTCAAGCAAGTGCCTTAGCTTCTCAGAGTCCTAGGATTGTAGGCATGAGCCACCTTACCTGGGTAAGACTTTATATCTTAACACATTGTTGACTGATAATTTTACCCAGAAGCAATACCATGTCCCTGGTTATTTTTCTGGTGACAAAATCAAGAAACTTTTATAATATCCTATGGTACCCCATGTTTTAAAAATTGTTGTAGCTAATGCAAGTGCAAACATGAGTTAACTTGTGATCAGTCAACAATGTGTTCGGTGCATTCTTGTATTAAAGCAAAAAAAAGTATATGTTTACTTAAAAAAGCTGGACAATTAGGTTTTGAAACTTTGCTGGAGACTTAGGAGAAATAAGTGTGCAGGCCAGGGCCCTCCCTGCTCGGCTCCCCTAGGACCTATCTGGCCACATCTTGTGTCCTGCTCACTGGCTCTGCTCCAGCCACACAGACCTTTCTTTTCCCTAGGTTGCTCCTGCCTCAGGGTGTTTACAATGGATGTCTCTCATTCTAGAAGTCTCCTCCCCTGAGCTACTGGTAACATGCCCCCTTCCTTCCTTATATCTTTGTGCTAGTATCACCTTTTCACAGAGGACTTCTGTCCCTCTATTCAGTATTTCAGCCACCTCTTCAAACATAGAACAGCACATATTGGTCCATCTGACTTTTTCTTTAGTCTCTTGCATTTCCCCGTCCTGATACTGGTAACAAGTATCCAAGGAGAGAGCAGAGTGAGAAGGAAGGAGGGGTCCTGGCTTTGCCCCTCTGAGTGGAGTTCAAGACTGGTCTTACATTAGAGTGTTGAGGCTTTTCTCAAGCACTTCTCTTGTGTCCCCTGGCTGTTTACATAGTCCAGTTGGGAACCACCTTCGCTAATGGTTCCAGTTATCAGGTGTGTCCAGTCCATGTCCAACACTAAGCACAAAGGGTCTCTGTCCTCCATGGCTGAGGACTGAGCTGAGCCTTGATTACAGAGCAGTAAGGGCCTGTGCTCTGCCTAGGGTTTGGAGCTGTGCCCTGGAGGGGAGCTTCGTGCAGCCCAGCTCCCCACTGCTATACCATGAGTGGGGAAATCACCAGCACAGGAGTGAGGTCTGATGAATGGGTCAGAGACTCACTAGTTCATCATCCTGTAGAAGTGTATTTCCTCTGCATCCCCCTGGTGTTATGGATGGAGAAAACCATCTTCTTAAGTAGGAAGTCTTCTTCTCCATGGGGTCCTGTCACTAAAGGCAGTATGTTGATTCTCTGTTGAACACCATGTTTTTTTTTATAATCAGGATTGACTTTTTTTTTGACCAGAGCCAGGTTTAAACCCACTACCTCTGGTATATGGGGCCAGCACCACACTTCTTGAGCCACAGGTGCCACCCCAGGATTGACTTTTAAACATTCATCTTGGATGAGGAAGAAACCCAGATCAGGAGGAAGAAGAAAGAAGAGGAATCAGTAATGGCTATTGCTCAGGTACAGTGATACACTCAGTGGATTATTTTGTGTCTTTTTCCTTTCTCAGAACTGGGTATTGGACTTGCTGATCTTCTCTGACTCTGAGCCATGCTGAGTGACATGTTTGCTCCCACTCCCCTATACCTTCCTTCAGTTCTTCTCATATCTACTTCACTTCTAACTTTCTGAGACCCAGTGACATGACCTAGTGAAGAGGCTCCATTGGACACAGTCCTGGGAAGGACCTCACCCCCAGTCCTAGGGCAAAAAGGGGAGTGGCCCTGTGGTAGCAGTGCTATTGGGCAGGAGGGACTGTTCAGGGGCCACATCTGGGTGCACTGCCAAGCTGTCTGTAGTCATGGGGTAACATGGTACATTCTGGAAAAGGCATCCTCAGGGTCATCTTTTCTGCCTGATTTTCTACTATGTTTTGAGTTATAGGACTGCATCACCATGTTTCTCATGCCCAATTCTTTATGACCAAGAAAGGTATGGACAGATAGACATCAGTGACACAGAGTGATTTATTCCATCATCTCTTTTAAACTATGGAGTCAAGACAAATGTCTAGGTGTAGTAGATTGGTTCAGTCAGTCTCAATGTTTCTATCCCACAGGGACTTATTTTTTTCCCTGTCACAGACAGGATCTCTGTTACCCAAACAGGAGTGCAGTGGCCTGATCACACTCGCTGCACCTTCCAATTCCTGTGCTCAAGTCATCCTCCCATTCCAGCCTCCCACATGGCTGAGAGTTCAGGTGCACATCCCTGCACCTGGCTGCTTTTTCCTGTGTACACAGAGGGTGTTTCCCAATGTTGCCCAAGGTGGAGTTAAACTTCTGGGTTCAAATAATCCTCCCACATCAACCCCTCAATGTGGTTGGGTTTACTGACATGAGGTGCATGCCTGGCTGGAGAAAATTTTTCAGTGATTATTTCATTGTATATTCTATTATGCAGCTTTTAGGTCAGATGTTTACAGCTAATGTAAGTGGTAATATGTTGGTGGAATCTAGCATACCAGTTTTTTTTCATGCTTTTAAAAATTATGTCTCTGGGCTCGGCACCTATAGCTCAACTGGCTGAGGCACCAGCCACGTACACCTAAGGTGGGGGGTTCGAATCCCCAGCCTGGGTCTGCCAAACAACAATGACTGCTGCAACCAAAAAATAGCCGGGCATTGTGGCAGGTGCCTGTGGTCCCAGCTACTTGGGAGGCGGAGGCAGGAGATTCGCTGGAGCCCAGGAGTTGGAGGTTGCTGTGAGCTGTAATGCCACGGCACTCTACCCAGGGGGACAGCTTGAGGCTCTGTCTCAAAAAAAAAAAAAAATATGTCTCTGGCCATGCATGGTGGCTCACTCCTGTAATCCTACCACTCTGGGAGGCCACGGAGGGTGGATTACTTGAGCTCAAGAGTTCAAGATCAGCCTGAGCAAAAGCCAGACCCTATCCCTACTAAAAATAGAAAAACTGAGGGAAGAAGATCACTTGAGCCCAAGAGTTGGAGGTCACTATGAGCTGTGATGCCACGGTACTCTACTCAGGGCAACTGGTTGAGACTCTGTCTAAAAACAATACAATTAAATAACAAAAACTATGTCTCCGTTCCATCAAATTACATATTACATAAGCTTCAATAGTATCCACTGATACCAAATTTAAGATCACATGTTGGCAGATCATATATGTCCTAATATATTCATATCATTTGAAAAGCTGCCTATTTTCTTCTTTTCAAAATTATTTTACTGTTCCTTCAACTTACATAGCACATATGGTTCATATGCACAGATCTTGTGTTCATGGAGTGTATCCTCTGTGGATAAGGGGGTTCTAGTCTATTCTGTATCTACTATTGAAAACTAAGGCATGGTGTCGTGCATCTGTGAGGGCTGAGATCAGCCTGAGATCCACCTAGGGGTGAGGGGGCTGTGCTCTGCCTGGATTTTCATCTGTTCCCTGAGAGGAGTTCAGTCCAGCCCAGCTCTTCCTGCTAAAGTGTGGGAGTGGGCTTCACTGGAAGGGGAGCGGGTTCTGAAAGAGTGGTGAGAAACTCTTCCTATGGGACTTATCCTTGAAACCCCCAGCCTCAGTGGGCAGCAGAGGACTGTTTTTGCAAAGAGTACCCTGTTATTTCGGGTATCTGTGTCTACTTGTGTGAGTGTGCACATGTGTTGTGTGTGAACATGCGATGAGTCATTGAAGGCATATCATCATGTTACGTAAATTTTATGTTTTGTTTTTTTTTTTTTGAGACAGAGCCTCAAGCTGTCTCCCTGGGTAGAGTATCGTGGCATCACTACTCACAGCAACCTCCATCTCCTGGGCTTAAGCGATTCTCTTGCCTCAGCCTCCCAAGTAGCCAGGACCACAGGTGCCCGCCACAACACCCAGCTATTTTTTGGTTGCAGCCATCATTGTTGTTTGGCGGGCCCAGGTTGGATTCGAACCCACCAGCTCAGGTGTATGTGGCTGGCACCTTAGCCACTTGAGCCACAGGCGCCGAGCCAATTTTATGTTTTTTGACCATTGGAATTTTCTCTTGAATGTTTTCCATGGACTTTCAGTTATTTTACATATTCATGGTTTTTGTTTTTCTTTAAGGAGGTTCAATTTTTTTTTTCTTTCTGAGAGTCTATGTCACCCTCAGTAGGGTGCTATGGCATCACAGCTCACAGCAACCTCAAACTCTTGGACTTAAGCAATTCTCTTGCCTCAGCCTCCCACGTAGCTGGTCTACAGGCACCCGCCACAATACCCAGCTATTTTTTTATTTGTTGTAGTTGTCATTGTTGTTTGGCAGGCCTGGGCCGGATTTGACCCCACTAGCTCCCGTGTATGTTGCCAGCACCCTAACCACTGAGCTATAGGAGCCAAGGGAGGTAGTCCAATTTTATTGACTGTTTATTAAGCTGTTATAGACAGAATTCAAATAAGATTCATTGCATGTGATTTTCTTTTCTTTTTCTTTCTTTCTTTCTTTTTTTTTTTTTTTTGAAACAGAGTCTTACTTTGGCACCACCCCAGTAGAGTGCCCTGACATCACAGTTCTCAGCAACCTCTAACTCTTGGGCTCAACCCCATTCTCTTGCCTCAACGTCCAGAGTACCTGGGACCATAGGTGCCCATCACAACACCCACCTAATTTTAGAGATGGGTTCTCCCTCTAGCTCAGGCTGGTCCCGAAACATGAACTCAGGCCATCCACACTTCTCAGCCTCCAAAACTGCTGAACTTACAGGTGTGAGTCATCCCACCTGGCACTGAATAGTAAAGATTCTAAGACTAGAATTCAAAGTATTCTCTTGTATTCTGTCCTTGCTTCAGGCTTCACTACTGATCAAAGCTTGGTAAAAATAAACTGGTTGGACGACCGTGGATAATTTTCTCTACTAAATCCAATAGGCCACAGGAATTTTTCAGAGCTCTCACTGGCACTCGTTTCTGCCAGTTCTTCATAGCCACCTCTGGCCTATCATAGTCTTGCTGATACTCCTCTCATAGCCGGCCCCCAAATGGCACACAACCCTCCTGCCTGCCCTCCTTAAAGCCTGCACCCCAATCTGTGGGGGTGATCTTGGCATGCAGACCAGTTTCACTCATGTACCACGTAGAATATTCTGTATGTGCTCTTGAATAGTATTCCACAAAGCAGAGTCCAGGTGCTAGTCTTCTCATTTTATTCAGACCCATAATAATTTTATTTATGTCACTGCTTTGCCTGAAGAGTTCATAAAATTATTTTTCAGTTGTATACGAAGAAATTTTTTTCTTCAATGTTCAGTTTTTCTTTTCATCAGTTTTTTTTTTTCTGTATGTATGTGAAACATACTGTCACTCTTTTGCCCTGGGTAGAGTGGCATGATGTCATAGCTCACACAACCTCAGACCCCCGGGCTCACGTTCTCCTGCATCAGCCTCTTGAGTCACTGGGACTACAGGTGCCTGCCACCATGCCCAGCTAGTCATTCTATTTTTAGTAGAGATGAGTCTCCCTTTTGTTCAAGTTGCTCTCAGTCTTGTGAGCTCAAGGTATCCCACGACCTTGGCCTCCCAGAGTGCTAGGATTACATACTTGAGGTACCACGCTGAACCCTGATACACTTTTTCTTGTGTAGGTTTTTCTTTCTTTTCCTTTTCTTCTTTTTTTTTTTTAGAGACAGAGTCTCACTTTTGGTATAGTGAATAGTATAGTGCTGTGGTGTCACAGCTTACAGCAACCTCTAACTCTTGGGCTTAGGTGATTCTCTTGCCTCAGCCTCCTGAGTAGCTGGGACTACAGGTGCCCACCACAATGCCCGGCTATTTTTTTGTTGCAGTTTTGCTAGGGCCGAGTTTGAACCCACGGCCATTGGTATATGGGGCTGGCGCCCTGATCACTGAGCCAAAGGTGCCACCACTTATGTAGTTTTTCATAGCCTCCATTGTCACCCTGGAAGTGCTGGTCCTGGTACTGCCTCAGCTCCATGTAGGAGTTTCTGCCATCCACCCTCACGAGCTGCTCAACACAGTGCAGGGAGGTTGACAGGCACTGGGTATGTGCATATCATGACCTTTTATGCAGTTGCATGTTCTCACCCTTGAACATGTTTCATTTTTTTCTAAGTAAGGTAATTCTCTGTCAGTTTACTTCTGAGGCTGGTCTGCTTCTTAAGGGTTTGAACCAGTAGGTCCCATACTACCATGTTTCGCGGAAAATAAGACATTGTCTTATATTTATTTTTTCTCAAGAAGACACACTAGGGCTTATTTTCAGGGGATGTCTTGTTTTTATTATATATAATACAACAATCCACATTTATTCGAATACAGTTAGGTTATCTTCTTCTGGAACCTGACAGGGGAGCTGACCTTGTTGGGGCTGGAGCTAGTGATGTGTGAACTCCTTTCCCCTAGCCGTTTGCATATGCGCAATAGGATGCCTGTGACAGCAGTTACCATAGACACACCTGCGCAAGTGCCAACACCTGGAGAAAGGAGCTAAGGCAGATAAAAGGTATTCCAGTCTTCCTTACCACTCATTGCTGAAATGCAAGGTGTGGCTATGTAGATATGTTGCATAGCCATGCCCAGCACTAGGTCTTATTATCCGGGTAGGGCTTATATTTAACAAATGCATAGAAATCCTGCTAGGGCTTATTATTTGGGTAGGTCCTATTTGGGGGGAAATACGGTAAAACCCAGTCACCTGGGTTCAGGTTTTACTGTTCTTTTGGGTTTTTGTTGTTGTTGTTGTTTGTTTGTTTGTTTGTTTTTTGAGACAGAGCCTCAAGCTGTCCCCCTGGGTAGAGTGCTGTTGCATCACAGCTCACAGCAACCTCCAACTCCTGGGCGCAAGTCTCCTGCCTCCACCTCCCAAGTAGCTGGGACCACAGGTGCCTGCCACAACACCCGGCTATTTTTTGGTTGCAGTCGTCATTGTTGTTTGGTGGGCCTGGGCTGGATTTGAACCCGCCACCTTAGGCGTATGTGGCTTATGTGACTGGCGCCTTAGCCACTTGAGCCACAGGCGCCGAGCCTTTACTGCTTTTTAGTCCACTGACCCCAGGGAAGTTTTTTCTTACTATGTGTGAGACACGGTTGTCTCCTCAGTAAGATGGGAAGAGATCTTCCTCTCATGGGCTGTTGTTAGTATAGCAGGTAGTCTAAGTATTCAGAGACATGCTTATCACATGGGAACTATTCAGTAGCTTCTGACACAGCCGTTTCTATCATTTAGCCACTTTTTAGATACTGATCTTGCTATTTTTTTTTTTAGATTCTGATCTTTCTATGAGTCACTGTGGACATAGTGATCCTGAAGACAACAGTCATTTTCTAGTTTGGGGAGACACTGAATTTTCTAATTTGGTGTGTCAAACAGATTTAATACCTTTATAGAGAACAGATATAAGCCTGGGTTAATGTCATACTAGTTTCTCTTGTAACATCCAAAAAAATGAGATCCACACTAATTTAGAGAATGTCATAACTGCTCAAGGAAAAGTAGGGTACAGCACGTAGCAAGCTCAAAAGTCTATCAATATGGATCTTTCAAAATACATATTTCAGTCACATCAATTTTTTCATTGCTCTTCTGGTTTTCTGTGAAGAGGGAATTTCTTTCCATCCCTCTTTGGTGAAACATGTTTCTCATTTCAGGGACAATTGACATTCAGAGATGTGGCCATAGAGTTCTCTCAGGAGGAGTGGCAGTGCCTGGACCCTGCTCAGAGGGCTTTGTACAGGGCCGTGATGTTGGAGAACTACAGGAACCTGGTCTCCCTGGGTGAGCACATCATGGTTCTAAATCGTAGACTTTTTAAAAAAATGTCTAGTTCCCTATTTTCTACCCAGGACCTTTGATTCAGTACTTCCTGACAGAGAGAGCTTAATGTTTGCATAGCACAGTTTCATACACATTCAGAAGGCAGCCTTATATGTATAAATACATTTTTCTTTTTTTTGCCAGGGTTGAGTTTGAACCCACCACCTCTGGCATATGGGGCTGGCGCCCTACTCCTTGAGCCATACGTGCCACCCTATATTTTTTCTTAATCCATTTTAATGTCCTCTGTCTTACCTAAGCATAGGGCTTGGATTTTGGCAAAGCTGCAGCACTTCTTGATTTCTTATTTTTACAAGCAGGAGTATTGCTTCCTGACCTGACTGTTCTCTCCTTGTTGGAGAAAGGGAAAGAGCCCTGGACTGTGGAGACTGAAGTGAAAGCACCAACAAATTCAAACTGGGAGGAATGGATCAGAGGTGTGCACTCAGGTAAGAGCTCAGGTAGGCACAGTGGAAGCCACACTCTTAAACAGTGTGTGGGAAAGGCTGCCAGGTAGGGGTTCTGTGGATGAACAAAAGGTTAAATCCTGTGAGCTCTAAGGAGAAATCTTTGTCTTTGTCTCTACTGATCACTCTGTTCTTTGGATGTGGAACACTGGATTATTTGACCCTGCAGTCGTGCTACAGCTCAAACAGAGATCAAGGCAAAATATTTGATTGCATGATGACACCTCTATGAACACTTTGGTCCCCTGTCTGTGTAGGACACAGAGAAGACCATGTACAAGGATCTCTTTCTCGTGTGGTGTGGCCTTCTGTTTTGATTCCATCTGGTGCTCAGTTCTCTGTCCATAGCTGTCAGCGCTGAGGCTACCATAGACCTGCACCATTGACCTCTTTGGGTGTCAACCCATTTTCTGTACTGAGAGACCTAATTAGGATGAGGGAAAACAATGGCTATTCTTTCTTTGCATCTGGACCAGGGTACAACACAGCTGTCTTCAGCCCTTTCTGTCTTTTCAGGTCAGTTGGAAATAAGAGCAAGCCAAAGTGTTCATCATCTTCTCACCTACCACTCAACACAGAATGTCTCTCTTCTGGTCCACAAAATGTGTTGGGTTTCTTCCCACAAATACCCAATGTTTTCTTCATTTGTGACCCTGCCTACTTGGAGTTAGGGTCAGATCCCAGAGACTGATGGCTGAGTCCCCAAGTATCCCTTTCATCATACTCCACTCACAAGTAGTATGTTGTCACCTCTCCTTGTGACCAACCAGTGGTTAACTCGGAAGTTCCTTGAAGCTCTGCTCAAGTGTGATTATTTCTGAGGTTGGCTCATCACTCTCAGTGACACACTTTGTGTGTCTGTTTTATTATGAGGAACATTTGAGAGGACACAGATGAATAACCAAATGAAGAGGCTCACAGGACAAGGCTCATTGAAGCTTCACTGGATGCTCCACCCTCCATGCACATCCATGTGTTCAGCACTTGGAATTTCTCCTAACCCCACAGTCTACCTGTTTTTATGGAAGAGTCATCATTGATGTTAACTCACTTCCAGTCCTCTCCCATTCCTTGAGCATGTTGGTTGGGGCTGAAAATTTCAGGCTTATAGTCATAGCTTGCTCTTTTTGGTGACCAGCCGTTATGCAGGACACCATAGAAGTGGACCCATTAGAACATGTCACATTCCTGTCCCCTGGACATTTCAAACTGTTAGGCATGTATGTGAGGAACAGGGGAGGAGATCAATGTATGTATTTTTAATTATTTCACAAGATACCCGATCTGCTCTTCACTTATGCTTTATCCAAAGTTTACTGCTGTGTATACGAGGCTCCTCTGAGATTTTTCCTCAGTAAAGAAAAGTGAGGGGACAGAAGCATCCTGTGTTGGATCCCCAGGTCCACGTGGTGAGCATAGCTCACCAGAATGGTGGGTGTAGTTCCTAGTGTCATTTATTTCAGGCACTGCTACTCTCATCTTGTCTGTTTTCACATATTATACATGATCCTGGTTTTTCTGTATTTCATCATCTATTTTACTATTGTGTACGTTTTTCTTTGTCTTTATTCCTTTTGTGGATTGTACTATCTGGAATATGTTGAGATGCTGTACCACTGTGTGTCTACTGATTTATATATTTTAGAAGATGTCTTTGTTTATTACGCAAGTTGTAGCCAGCAGGAATTTTCTTAAAATCTCTGCAAAGTGGCTGGCACCCATAGCTCAGTGGGTAGTATGATGGCCACATAAACCAAGGCCCAGCTAAAACAACAATGACAACTGCAAACAAACAAACAAAAAAGCTGGGCATTGTGGCCGGCACCTGTAGTCCCAGCTACTCAGGAGGCTGAGACAAGAGATCCCTTAAGCCCAAGAGTTTGAGGTTGCTGTGAGCTGTAATGCCACAGCACTCTACGAGGGCAAAATAGTGAGACTCTGTCTGAAAACTACAACAAAGAAAACCCCTCTGCAAAGTGGAAATGGTTTTCTTTGTCTTTTTTACTTGAACCTCTGAGCTCAGGCATTCCACCCCCTCATCCTCCCAGACTGTTAGTATTACAGGAGTGAGCCACCAGGTCTGACCCCATGAAATAAAGTTTTGATGTCATATATAGTAAGGGCCCACCTTCCTTTTTCTTGTGGCTATTTCATTTCCTTGGCACTATTTGTTGAACAGATTGTCCTTTCTCCTTTACATGTTGCTATCACCCTGATTGAACATTATTAGACAATACAGTTGAGGGTTTCTGACTGGTTCTCTGTGTCATTGCTTTATACATCTGTCTCCATGATAGACCTACACTGCTTAGATTAGGTGGCTATGTAATAAGTTTTGTAATTTATGTAAGTAAGACCTCCTGTTCCATTTCTTTTAAATTTCTTTTGCTATTGGGGTGACAGTGTGGTTTCTTTTTAGTTAAAGGGCACATTTATTTTTGTAGGAAGTTTCATTGGGAGTTTGCTAAGGATTTTACTAAATCTGTGGGTCACTTTGGTTGTTATTAACATTTAACTTGATGTTAATGTTGTTCCAAAGAATAAACATGGGAGTTTTTTTTCTAATTTCAGATTAATATGAAGGTATAAATGATTTTGTTACATTGTTTGCATGTGTTAGGTAAACTGCAAATTGTAGTTGAGCCCTTCACCTACGAGGTATGCCATAAATCCCTACAGTGTCCCCAAAGGTTGCAAGCTTATAAAATTCCCACCCTCCTCCCCACTTCTCCCCCACTTGAATTTGATTGTGTTTTTCTCTCCTGTGCACATTCAGGTCCTCATCTACTTGGTTTCATTGTAGTATTGAGTACATGAGATGCTTGCTTTTTCATTCTTGTGATTATTTACTTATACCAAGTGTTCTCCAACTCCATCCAGTTAAATGTAAAAGATGGAAAGTCTCCATCTTTCCTATGGCTGAATAGTATTCCATGGTCTACATATACTATAGGTAATTTATCCATTCATAAGATGATGGGCACTTGGGTTGTTTCCACATCTTGCTGATTATGAAATGAGCTGTGATAAATATTCTAGTGCACAAGTCCTCATGGTCAAATGATTTCTTTTCTTCTGGGTAGGTGTCTAGTAATGGGATTGTGTGATGAAAGGGAAGATCCACTTTCAGCTCTTCGAGGATTCTCCATATGTCTTTTCCAAAAGGTTGTATGAGTTTCTAATCCTACCAACACTGTATGTGTTCCCTTGCCTCCATACCCATACCAGCATCTGCAGCTTTGGGACTTTGTGATGTGGGCTATTCTCACTGAGGTTAGGTGGTACATCAAGGTGGTTTTGATTTGCTTATCTCTGCTGATTAGGGGCAATGAACATTTTTTTATGTTTGTTGGCCACACATCTGTCTTCTTGAGAGAAGTTTTTGTTCATGTTGTATGTCTAATAATAAATGAGATTGTTTGCTGTTTTCTTGTTGATTAGTTTGAGCTCTCTGTAGATTTTCATGTATTATTACTAATGTGTAAGCAGGTTTCCTTAATTGTCTTATTTTTCCTACAGAGCTCACCTGTGCAACTTTCAGCATATATTATATTTCTCTACTCATAATCTCTCTTCAACTCACCCATAATCCTCTGAGCCTCTGTACATTTCCCACTGTTCCAGTGTATCATCTCACCTCCTTAAGCTCTTAGTATTGCCCAGGTGACATAAAACATATAGGGATGTTCCTTTCTTTTTATTTTATTTTGTTTATTTTTTAAGGCAGAGTCTCACCATGTCACCCTCTGTAGAGTACTATGGCGACATAGCTTACAGGAACCTCCAACTCTTGGGCTCAAGTCATTCTCTTGCCTCAGCCTCCCAAGTAGCTGGGACTACAGGTGTCTGTCACACTGCTCAGCTATCTTTAGAGACGAGGAGTCACTCTAGCTAAAGCTGGTCTCCAACCTATGGCAATCTACTTACTTTGGCCTCCCAGAATGCTAAGATTACAGCCATGAGCCAACATGCCTGGCCTCAGATATTCTTTCCAATGTTTAAGTAGATGGTGCAGATCCTAGTCTTACTTTCAGATTCAAAAAATGCCGGATCCATAGCCTCAAGTTCTACTCTTTTTTTTTTTTTTTTTTTTGGGTTTAAGGGAGGAGCTGTGTACTTGGAAAAGCTACAAGATACAAGCCTACTAAAGATCAATTTGGATTATACATTCATTCCTATCTGCCAATTCAAGATGAAGAGAAAATTGATGTATGGAAAGAGGTTGCAAACTCTCTCAACCATATTACCTCATTTTCTCCACTGAAAAACATTCCTTCTAAACTCAAAACCCACATACATAACAAATATAAAAGCAGTTTTGGCATTTCTGCGATAGTCGCACAAGAACTGAACACACAGATTAGGGAAGAACATTACAGGAGTAATGAGCATAGTGGAGCCTTTAGTGTGTCTTCAAGCCCTCCTAACCATGGGAAAAATCATACTGGAAAGAAAAAGAAACCTGTGAAATGTGAAGAGTGTGGCAAGACCTTCAGGGACCATACAGTCCTTTTACAACATGGGAGCATCCATACTGGAGAGAAACCTTACAAATGCGATGACTGTGGCAAACTCTTCAGACTAAAGCAATACCTAATTCTACATCAGAAAATTCATACTGGGGAGAGATCTTTTAAGTGTGATGAGTGTGGAAAACTCTTCAGGCAAAATCATCACCTAGTTCGACATCAGGTAATTCATACCGGGGAGAAACATTTCAAATGTGATGACTGTGGGAAACTCTTCATGCGAAAGGAACACCTAATTCGACATCATACAGTTCACACTGGGGAAAAACCTTACAAATGCAATGAGTGTGGCAAGGTCTTTTCTCAACAGTCAGGCCTTGTAGCTCATCACACAATCCATACAGGAGAGAAACCTTACCAATGTAATGAATGTGACAAGGCATTCAGACAGAAGATAAACCTTACATTTCATGAAAAAACCCATACTGGAGAAAAACCTTATAAGTGTAATGAATGTAGCAAGGCCTTCAGACAAAAGTCATCACTTAGAGTTCATCAGAAAACACACACAGGAGAGAAACCTTACAAATGTAATGAATGTGACAAGGCCTTTCGTCAGAAGATATCTCTTACCCTTCATCAGAATATACACACTGGAGAGAAACCTTATAAATGTAATCAAGGTAAAAAGGCCTTTAGATGGAAGATAGCCCTTACAGATCATCAGAATACACACACTGGAGAGAAACCTTACACATGTAATCAATGTGACAAGGCCTTTAGACAGAAGAAATCCCTTACTCTTCATCAGAAAACACACACTGTAGAGAAACCTTACAAATGTAATCATTGTGACAAGGAATTCACTTGGAGGATCTCCTTTGCAGTTCATTTAAAAACGCACACTGGAGAGAAACCTTACAAATGTAATTAATGTGGCAAGTTCTACAATTGAATTTCAAATCTTATTCGTCATTGAAAAATTCATACTGGGCTCGGCACCTGTCGCTCAAGTGGCTAAGGCACCAACCACATACACCTGAGCTGGCAGGTTCAAATCCAACCCGGGCCAACCAAACAACAGTGACAACTGCAATCAAAAAATAGCCAGGCATTGTGGCAGGCACCCACAGTCCCAGCTACTTGGGAGGCGGAGGCAGGAGAATCGATTGACATATTCACTCTCATAACACTGTCCCTGAGTTGTACTTTTCAATACCCAGGACCTTGCTTGTTCACATGCACCTAACCTTTGATTGGGATGTTGACAAGAATTTGTATCATACCATGAGCCTTTCTGAGGAAAGCAGATTAGTCCCCAGTACACCAGTAGATCCTGATATGGCTTGAGAGGAACTGTCATATGCAGAGTGTTATGTTTTAGGTTGGGGTAGAAGTGGAGCATCCCCATTTAGTTTAAAACTACAACTGGTGCCAAAGGAGGGAGCATCAGGCATTGCTGTTAGCCAGCCAGATGAGCAGACTAGGAAGAGGGAACCCACAGGTATAAAAGATGTTAATATTTAAATGTCACACAATACAGTTTGACTTTTAAAAATCAGAGTGAGTGTTCTCTCTTGAAATCCTCTAACTTGGTTAGGAAAGTTCTGAATTTTTCTCATTTTCATAGCACACTATATTCTATACACATAAGTCATCTGAAGATATGACTGTTGAAAATGTGAGAGCAGGAGTTTGAAGAAGTGGCAGCTGAGGTTGAGACGAAACTACGTGTTCTGAACGTGTCCTTGCATTTCCGCGATCGCCCCGCTGGTCCTCAGCCCCACGTCCTACCTGTGCCGCACCAAGTCGGCGTATTCCGAAGACTGGATGACAGACATAGGTGCCCGGGAGGTTCAGGCGGTGGACACCGAGCTCACTACCGACTCGGTGGAGTGGTGTCCACTGGACGGCCACAGGCACCTGCTGGCGTGCAGCACCTACCAGTTGCGGGAGCCAGAAGTGGGGGCCGGCGCCCAGAGCCAGGTGCGCGGCTCTCGGTCGAGCTGTGCCCCGGGGAAGTAGAGCTGGCGCACACGGGGAGCCCTCTCTGGTTCGCGGTGGTGGAGAGGACAGAGTCCCGCGTGTAGAATCGCCCGGCGGGGAAGAAGGGACG
>CAUYTI010116022.1:0-10497 GCA_963575145.1 Galago senegalensis
AAAAACATACCATGCTCATGGCTGAGAAGAATCAACATTGTTAAAATGTCCATACTACCCAATCTACAGATTTAATGCAATCCCTATTCAAACACCATTGTCATACTTCAAAGAACTTGAAAAAATAGTACTTCATTTTATATTGAATCAGAAAAACCTCAAATAGCAAATCATTACTCAGAAATAAGACCAAATCAGGAGTTATCACATTACCAGACTTCAAGCTATACTATATAAATCCATAGTGATCAAAATAGCATGGTACTGGCACAAAAACAGAGTAGTAGATTTATGGAACAGAATAGAAAACCAAGAGATGAACCCAGCTATTTATCATCATTTGATCTTCAACAAGCCTATCAAAAATATTTAGTGGGGAAAGACTCCCTATTAAACACATGGTGCTGGGTGAACTGGCTGGCGACCTGTAGAAGACTGAAACTGAACCCCCACCTTTCACCATTAAAAAAATTGATTCTCACTGGATAAAAGATTTAAACATAAGACATGAAACTGTAAAATACTAGAAGATAGTGCAGGGAAAACACTTGAAGAAATTGGCCTGGGAGAATATTTTATGATGAGGATCCCCCGGGCAATTGAAGCAACACCAAAAATACATTACTGGGATCTGATCAAACTAAAAAGCTTTTGCACAGCCAAGAGCACAGTTAGTAAAGCAAACAGACAACCTTCAGAACGGGAGAATATTTTTGCACATTACACTTCTGACAAAGGTCTGATAACTAGAATCTACAGAGAACTCTAATCAATAAGAAAAGAATAAATAATCTCATTTCTATGTGGGCAAGAGACTTGTACAGAAACTTCTCTGATGAAGATAGGCTCATGGCCTACAAACATGAAAAAAATACTCATCATTCTTAATCATTAGAGAAATGCAAATCAAAAGCACTTTGAGATATTATCTAAATCCAGTAATATTTGCTCACATCAAAATCCCAAAACTACAGATGTTGGCATGGATGCAGAGAGAAGAGAATGCTTCTACACTGCTGGTGGGAATGGAAGCTAATACGGCCTTTTTGGAAAGAAGTTTGGAGAACACTCAAGAAACTAAAAGTAGACCTACCTTTGGATCCTGCAATTCCTCTACTAAGTATATATCCAGATGATCAAAAAATTATTTTACAACAAAGACATTTGCACCAGAATGTTTATTGCAGCCCAATTCCTAATAGCCAAGACATGAAAACAGCCCAAGTGCCCATCGACCCATGAAGGATTGACAAATTGTGGTATATGTACACCATGGAATACTATGAAGCCATAAAAAGATGGAGACTTCATATCTTTTATGTTTACCTGGAGGGAGCTCGAACATGTTCTTCTTAGTAAACTATCCCAAGAATGGAAAAAAAAGTATCCAATGTACTCGATACTATAATGAAATTTATATATAACCACCTACACAATCATATGAATGACAAAACATAACTTTAGTCCATAAAGTTGAAGGGAAGAGGAGAGAGAGGGGTGGGGAGAGGGGATATGGGAGAATGGAGGGTATTTGGGGGGATCTCACCTAATGTGCATGATGCAATGGTACATTTCACACTATAAGTATGAAATAAGTATAACTGTGATTGATGTGTTACTTGGTTCAATGTAAACATATCACATTGTGTATTGAAGGAGTACCCCAAACCCCATAAATGTATTAATGTACAAACTTATGATTTAATAAAAAATAATTAATTATAAGAAAAGAATACCACAGAAAAAAATGAGGACAGGTTAAAAAAAAAAATAAAGTAAAAGCCATTAGTTGAAAAAAATGTTCCTCCAAACATTGACTTAAATTCAAACTGAAACAACAAGGAAATACTATAGCATGTGAGTTAACATAAGATATGCTATCATGTATTTTCCAACTTATTTTTAATAACTTTAAAGACATGAGTTTATTAATATACTAATTAAATACTATATTGATAGGTTATAACATATGTGCATGTGATCTCTGTGACAATAAGATTACAAAGGATCAGAAAATATTAAGTGATATTTCAGTCATGTTTCTGTATTTTACTGGAATTAAGGTAGTATTAATTTGAAGTACCTTGTGAAAGTATAAGAGGAATATTATAATCACTAGAGTAATCACTAGAAAAACAACTAAAATATGCAGCTCAAATTCAGAGAAATTAAAAATCTCTACCGAAAAATGTCTATTTAACACAAAAGAGGCCAGTTAAAGAGAAAGGAAAAAGCAGCAACAAAAAAGAGGAGAGAAACTCCTCACAGCCAGCAATGGAGGAAAGACACCTCCACTTCTCACCTCCATCCAGGTAACATAGGCGGTAGCTAGCACCTGCTGCAGCCCTGGGTTTCACCTTCTTCCTGGCAGCTGCACTAAGAAGGACAGCAGAATTCGAGCTAGTCCAAGCCAGTTATTTATTCCCTGCCCAGAGCTGTAGCTTTCATCTGCAACTTTTTGCTTCTTACTATATGGAGCTCTATACCTTTTGGCAGAGAGAATCGCTTAGGCACCTGAAGGCAAAGATAGATTTACAATCAACCATTTATATGCAGATATTAAATGCTAGAAAATCAGTCCAGAAGGAAAAGCTAAAATTCAGCATCAGCTGGTCTTTCAAACAGGGACATAGCTAACTTCTATTTTTTCAATGAAAGCACAGCAGTGAAAGAGCAAAATGCAGTAAAAGACCTTCTTCAGCAGCTGCTGCCTAAATTCAAGAGGAAAGCAAATAACGAACTGGAAGAAAAAAACAGAGTGCTGCAAGAAGACCCCGTCTTGTTGCAGCAAAAAGACCTCATTGTAAGCCAAGTGATCGGCATAAGGAATTCTGGGCCAAACTTTTAAAGATGAATGCAACAGACAGTTCTTCCACATCTAATCTTAAGCAGGATGTTGGCATTTCTGCAGCATTTCTGGTTCATGTTCAGCCCCAAACTTAATGGCTGCAATGGTCTGAGATATAATTTAACCTCTGATATTACTGATTTTTATTTAGGATTTATCCAAAGTAAAAATGAAATACACAGAAAATGTTCCCCACAACATGATAGAGAAGGAATTCTGGACATGTTTTCTCCAGTTCCATTATTTTCAAAGGAATTGGCTGAATACAGGGTCAAAGGATCTCTTTGTAGAATGCACCAAAATAGGGTTAAAAACAATGGATTCATTAGGAGTGAAAAATCCACTACTTGATTTGACAGCTTTGGAAGATAAACCATTAGATGGGGGCTATGGCATTTCCTCTGTGCCAACTACTTCCAATTCTAAATCCATAAAGGAAAACAGTAATGCTGCCATCATCAAGAGGTTTAACCACTGTAGTGACATGGTCCTAGTGGCAGGACTCAGGAAACAAGAAGCACAAAATGAACAAAATGGTGAGCTCAGCAGCATGGATGGAAATTCCAGAGATGCAGATTGCTTTCAGTCAGCAGTAAAAAAGGCGAAGTTACAAGGGTGTGTTGAATATGAAGATGTGGCAAAACAATTCTGTAAAAACAATTGCACTAAACCTCAAGAAGTCAGATAGGAATTGCCATGTCCAACTCCAATCCAGTCACTACAGCATTCAACAAGTCAGGATATTACTAATTCTTTTCAAAGTATTAGATAAGCAATGGAAACTTATATGCCTAGGTCAACTCAGGTTCTCTCAAGTAGTACTGCCAGCAGTACCATTGTAGCACTGTCACCTGGAGGAGTACTTCTCCAGGGAGGAGTACAGCAAGCCATAAATCACATGGTGCTGAAGGATATTCAGATTGAATTGAAATACTTGTGTTTAGCTGTTGGAGAACTACTATGGCACTTCTGGCTCTGCTTTCCTATTAATATACCATTCCTAGAAGAAAACGTAGTGAAAACAAAAAGTAATTTGGAACGATTCCAAGGTACAAAGATCTGTCCATTCCAAGAAAAAAATTGGAGGTAGTATTTGAGTAAAATTGTAGTAAGTCACATTGAAGAGATGCTCCAGACAGCCTACAACAAGCGCCACACTTGACATTTATGGTGCCTATTAAAGAAAACCTGAAGCAATCATGGCACTCACAGATTTTATAACACTGAAAGAACTGTGACTTGCAGCAACTCTGGAAACCTAGCCTGACAGACATGCAGATGACCACACAGGAGTGAAGAGAAACGTTTTGCACCATGCTAACTCTCAGAGCTGATGCTACTGTACTCACACACTGGGAACTGAAAGGAAAGAAGGGACTGTGATTCTACTAAATATTAGGGAGGTAAATAAAGGCAGATCCAAAATGAGCTAAGTTGCAGCTATATGTATATATATGCGTATGTGTGTGTCTGTGGGAGTGTATTCATATATATGTATATATACATATATATGTATGTTTATTTAAAAAGACTGTTTATTGTAGTTACTCAGGAAGTGCTTCTGATTCACATTAAGCTGCTTTCAGAAATTAAAAAAAAAACTTTTTTAAAAAAGGAGAAATATAAAATGCAATTAGCAAAATGGCAAATTTAAATACAACCCTATCAATAAATCTCAACTCAGTCAAAAGGTAGGAATTATCAGATAAACTAAATAAAAAGGAATATTCAAGTATAATTATCTATAAGAGACATATATATACAATAATTAAATTCAAAGACACATATAACCCCAAAGTAAAAGAACAAAAAATATATTTACACTCAAGCAGAAAGCATAGATAAGGCAAGTGGATATATTATATTAGATAAAGTAAATGTAAAGGCAAGAACTATTATGAGAAAAGGAAAAGAATATTTCATAATGAAAAAAGATTAAATATGTCAAGAAGATATAACGATATAAAAGTATACGTACTTAACAACACAGCTTCAAAATACTTGAAGTAAAATTCAAAGAATTAAAAAAGGGAAAATAGCTCAATAATAGTTGAGTATTTCAAAAAACTTATTCTCAGTAATTGACAGAACACTTGATTTAAAAAAAAAAAAAAAGAATAAAGAAGACACGGACAACACTAGGAGCAACTTTGACCTAACTGACATCTTAATCATTTCACCTGATGAATGTAGAACATAAAAATGCACATAGAACATTCTTCTGAACGTATAATATTCTAGGCCATAAAACAAGTTTCAATAAATTTTAAGATACTAATTAATAAAACATTTTCTTTGATTAAAATAGAATTAAATTTTAAATTCATAGCAGGGAAAACATTAAGAAATTTCTAAAAACATTAAAATGAAAAAACACATTTTTTTTTTTTTTTTTTAGGTATTGTCTCTCTCTGATGCCTGCATGTCATCATAGCTCACTGCAGCCTCAAACTCCTGGGCTTAACTGATCCTCTCACTTCTGTCTCCCAAGTAGCTAGGATGACACATATCACCTAGTCTGGCTAATTTTTAAATATTGTGTAGAGAGGGAATCTTACTATTGCCCAGATTGATCTTGAACTCTGGCCCTCAAGCAATCTTTCAGTTCCAGCCTCCCAAAGTGCTGAATTACAGGTGTGAGTCACTGTACCTGGCCACATACTTCTGTATAATCTAAGAGTTAACAAAAAAAAAACACAAAGAAAATTAGAAAATACATTGAACCAAATGAAAATGAAAACTCAAAAATCAACATATCTCCAAAACAGTTAAAGCAAATATTTCATGGTATCTAAAATTCTATCTCATTAAATTAGAAAAGGAACAACAAACCGGATTTCATGCAAAAAGGAAATAATGAAGGTTATAGCAGTGACAAATGATACAAAAAGGCTAACAAAAGATAAGATGAAGAAAAAAAAAGTTGTTCTTTGAAAAAAGTCAACAAAATTGGTCAAACATAACTATACAAGTAATGAAAAAAAGAGAGAGAAAGCAAACCACCAAAATCAAGAGTAAAAAAGGAAACATAGTGTATGCACTATAGAGATGAAAGGTAGTGGAAAGGGATGTCAGCATGATGGTGGAATGGGAATCTCTAGTGCTTGTCCCCTGACAAAAGCAATTTCAACAACTATCCAAGAACTAAAATACCTCACAGAAGCTGTGAAAAAAAAGTGAGAGATTACAACTCATAGATATAGCATAGAAAGAAAACTCATTGAAGGATGTAGGAAGGACAATTTTACATTACCCAGATCAATCCCACCACACTACAACCCCCAGGAATATAGCACAGACAAAGATAACTCCATGTGAGAGAAAGAGGGCAAAGTAAGACCCAACTGTTACTTAAGACTCTAACACACCAGCACTGGGTCCACCCCAATAAATACAGCACTAGGTAGGCCCCCATTGCCACAAATTCTAGGTCAGAGTCTGTGGACTGAGGCTCCACATCTGTCCTCCTGCCAGAACAGATCTTGAAGCCCCAGGTTTCAGGTCTGTGCAGTGGACTTGGTCTATGACATTCCAATTGATATTGCAGAAACATAAACAATCCTGAGAAATTCTATAAAACATTATATACCAATATACTGGGTAACCTACAAAAAAATAGGTTCTAGAGACATTCTTAGATACATGCAACCTACTACTGAATCATTAAGAACTACAAAACCTGAACAGACAAATAATAAAGAGATTAAATTAGCAACAGAAAGTCTCCCAATAAAGAAATGTCTGGGACCTGGTAGCTTCATGGCTGAATTTTACCTAAGAAGAATGAACATCAATCTTTCTCAAACTCTTACAAAAAGTTAAAGAAAGGGAAAACTTCTAAACTCATTTTATGGGGCTGCCATTACCCTGATAGTGAAGTCAGACAAGAATGCTCAAGAAAAGAAAAATTACAGGTCAACATCTCGGATGAACATAGATGTAAAAATTATCAATAAAATATTAGAAAACCAAATTAAATAGCACATTAAAAGAATCATTCACCATGATAAAGTGCACTTTATCCCAAGGATACAAGATGGTTCATCATTGGCAAATCTATAAATGTGATGCACTGTGTAGTAGACTGAATACTATGCTTATGGGAATGGTCCCGGGTTCTTGAGGGAAACGCTGGGAGCAAAAGGGCAATTTCCTGGCAGGGATGGAGCGACTTTGTAACCTGAAGACAAGCCCTTAAGCACGTGGTCCTTGTTTATGGGCCTCCCCACAATTGTTATATAGCATTTCAATAAATAGCTGCTGCAGAGGTAGCTCAGAGGTTCCTGCAGCCACGACGGAGTTTGCTTGGTGGCTCGGCTCTCTGATACTTATGGAGAGCCTCACCCCTTGAAAACTTGTACATTCATCAGTCCAAGTACCAGATGATTCCTGAGTGTGGTGCCAGCGTGACACAGCAGTATCAACACACTGCATTGACTGAACAACGGACAAAGATGGTAGGACCATCTCAAAAAATGGAGAATTGTGAGGAGCGGTACTGACATACTGCATTGACTGACCAACGGACAAAGATGGTAAGACCATCTACAAACAATGGAGAATTTTGTACATTTAACAAAATTCAACATACTTTTATAATAAAACAAATACTCTTACAAATTGTCTATGTAAGAAATATACCTGAACACAATAGAGGACATATATGACAAACCCATGCCTTACATCCTAACATCAAAATACAAGAAGTTGAAAGCTTTTTCTTTAAGACAAGGAAAAAGACTCAAAGGTTCCCTGTTATGGCTTCTAATTCAACATGTCACTGAAAAAGTACTAGCCAGAGCAGTTACGTAAGTGAAAGAAATAAAAGGCACTCAAATTGGTATTAAGAAGTTAAATTGCCCTGTTTACAGATAGTATAATCTCACAGATAGCAATTCCTAAAAACGCTACCAAAATCTCTTAGAACTAAGTAACAAATTCCAACAGTTGCAGGATACAACATCAAAATACAAAAATCATTACCATTTCTGTGTACTCATACCACATTATCTGAAAAGAAATTAAGAAATCGACCCCATTTACAATAGCTACAAAATGTTCAAATACTTAGGAGTGAATTTTACCAAGGAGGTGAAAGAATTGTACTCTGAAAATTATAAAGCATTGATGAAGTAAATTGAAGAAAATACATACAAATGAGAAAAAAAAACCTGTGTTCGCAAGTTGGAAGAATTATTATCATTGAATGTCCCTGCCACCCAAAGTGATTTATGATTCAATGCAATTTCTGTTTATACATTTTAAACGGAAATAGATAAAACAATCCTAAAATTTTTATGGGACCACAATGCATACTTAAAATGTGTGTGGTGCCCTGAATCACCAAAGTAATCTTCATTAAGAAAGAAAGGAAAAAAAAAAAAAAAAAACTGCAGGCATTATAATACCTGACTTTAAAATCTACTACAAAGCTACATTAATCCAAACATCATGGTACCAGCATTATAAACAGAGACAAGACCAGTGGAACAAAAGAGAAACTCAGACAAAAAAAATCTACATATTTATGGTCAGATCATTTTTGGCAAAAGTGTCAAGAACATGCAGTGGGGAAAGGACAGTCTCTTCAATAAATTGTGTTTGCACAACTGAATATCCACATGCAGAAGAATGAAATTAGACCCTTATTTAACTTCATATAAAAAAATCAACTCAAAGTGGATTAAATACTTAAATATAAGATGTAAAACAGTAAAACTACTAGAGGAAAACCTAAGGGAACATCCTCGGACATTGGTATAGGCAATGATGTTTTGGCTAAAACCCCAAATGATAAGCAGCAAAAACAAAAACAACTAAATAGTACTGTATCAAGTTAAAAGGTTTTTGCACAGCCAAGTAGCAATCAACAAAATGAAAAGGCAGCATATGAGTTGGAGAAACATATTTGCAAGCCATATCTGATAATCAGGTTTAATATCCAAAATACATATGGAGGCTTGACTCGTGCCTGTAATCCTCACACTGAGAGGCCAAGGTGGGAGAATCACTTTTGGTCAAGAGTTTGAGGCTGGCCTGAGTAAGAGCAAGACCTTGTCTCTACTAAAAGTAGAAAAATTAGCTGGGCATTATGGCAGGACCTGTATTCCCTGCTACTTGGGAGACTAAGGCAGGAGGATTACTTGAACCCAGTTAACAGACTGTTTTGACCTAGGCTGATAGCATAGCACTCTAGCCTAGGCAACCAAATGACACTCAGTCTCAAAATGAAACAAACAAACAAATATATACATATATACATGTTATTTTATATTGGGATATTTGTTTTTCTACCTAAAGAATTCACACAACTCAATAGCAGAAAAACAAATGTCCCAATATGAAAATGGGCAAAGGAACGGAATAGAAATTTCTTCTTTGTGTGTATGTATGTTTTTACTCTTTATTATTTCTCATTTTGTTTATTTTAGATTTTTTTTATTGTTTGGGTTTCATTAAGGGTACAAAGAATTAGGTTATACTGATTGCATTTGTTAGGCAAAGTCCCACCCCCAAGAGGTATGCCAGACACCATGACCCCCTTTACTTCCTTCCCACCTCCCCTCTCCGGATCTCTCATCCTTCATTCAGACATTTCTGAAAAGAAGGAAAATAGTCAATAGGTATATGAAAAAATGCTATTGATAAATTAATAGAAATAGGATTTTCCCTTGCTATTTACACATTCAATTATTTCTATAATCTCTGATATTGGTTCATGAAATGGATACTGCAGTGCAGTGATGGAACATGTATTGGTCAAAGGATACCAACTTTAGATAGAGAGGAGGAATATCCTCAAGATATCTATTGCACAACATGGCAGTTAACAATGTCTGATGTATCACATTCTTGAAAATTGTAAAGAGTAGATTTTTAAATGTTCTCACACAGAAAGAAAACTATGTGAGATAATGAGTATGTTAATTAATATAATGTAGCCATTCCATAATGTGTACATATTTCAAAGCTACGTGTTGCAAACAATACAATAGTATACCAGTATAAATCAATAAGTTTAAAATTAAAAAAATAAAAATTAAAGAGACGACAAAGAAGTTTTATGACTAACTTAAAGACTATAAATTAGATGAAATGAAGAATCCTATGGAGACATCCATTACCAAGGAGAGACTCAAGAAAGATTAAAAGTCTTAATAAACAAAAAGCATGTAAAAAGTTAAAAATTTGATACCTTTCATGAAAGTAAGAAATACTGGCATAGTGCCTGTAGCTCAGTGGCTAGGATGCCAGCCACATACACTGGGGATGGCGGATTCAAACCCTTCCTGGGCCTGCTAAAGAACAATGACAACAACAACAACAAAAAAAGCCAGGCATTGTGGCAGGTACTATAGTCCCAGCTACTTGGGAGGCTGAGGTAAGAGAATCACTTAAGCCCAAGAGTTTGAGGTTGCTGTGAGCTGTGATGCCACTGCACTCTACCCAGGGTGACATAGTGAGACTCTGCCTCAAAAGAAAAAAATGAAAGTAAGAAACACTGAGGCAGCTTTACTGATAAATTCTATTTAATACTTAAAGAAGAAATAACACCAGTCTTTTTCAAATATTTTTCAGAAAATAAAAAGAGGTAACTTCTCAGGACATTCTATGAGGAGAAAAAACAAAAACAGCTCTTGTATTCTGAA
>CAUYTI010116023.1:0-12298 GCA_963575145.1 Galago senegalensis
CCCCCTCCCTCCTTCATCTTAGGCCATAGTTGTGATCTATTCTTCATATAGAAGTGTGAGTGATTGTAAATTGGTTTCATAATAGTACTGAGTACATTGGATATTTTTTCTTCCATTCTTGAGATACTTTACTAAGTAGGATATGTTCCAGCACCATTCATGTAAACATAAAAGAAGTAAAGTCTCCATCTTTTTTAAGGCTGCATAATATTCCATGGTATACATATACCACAATTTATTAATCCATTCATGGGTCGATGGACACCTGGGCTTCTTCCATGACTTGGCTATTATGAATTGAGCTGCAATGAACAATCTGGCACAAATATCTTTGTTAGAAAGTGATTTTTGGTCTTTTGTGTATACACCTAGTAGAGGAATTGTAGCATCAAATGGCAAGTCTACTTTTAGATCCCTGAGTATTCTCCATACTTCTTTCCAAAAGGGAAGTATTAGCTTGCATTCCCACCAGTAGTGCAGGAGTGTACCCTTTTCTCCACATCCATGCCAGTTTCTGTAGTTTTGGGATTTTATTATGTGAACCACTCTTACGGGAATTAGGTGATATCTCAAAGTGGTTTTGATTTGCATTTCTCTGATGATTAAGGATGAGCATTTTTTCATGTTTCTGTAGGCTGTGCACCTATCATCTTCAGAGAAGCTTCTGTTCAAGTCCCTTGCCCACAAGGAAATGGGGTTACTTGTTCTTTTCTTATTAATAAGTTTGAGTTCTCTGTGGATTCTGGTTATCAAACCTTTGTCAGAAGCATAAGCTGAAAATATCCTCTCCCATTCTGTGGGCTGTCTGCTTGCTTTACTTAAACTGTGTTCTTGGCAGTGCAGAAGCTTTTTAGTTAGATCAGATCCCAGTAATGTATTTTTGGGGTTGCTTCAATTGCCTGGGGGGGTCCTCCTCATAAAGTATTCTCCCAGGGCAATTTCTTTAAGTGTTTCTCCTGCACTCTCTCCAAAAATCTTTATAGTTTCATGTCTTAAGTTTAAATCTTTTATCCAGTGAAAGTCAATTTTTGTTAATGGTGAAAGTTGTGGGTCCAGTTTCAGTCTTCTACAAGTTGCCAGCCAGTTCTCCCAGCACCATCTGTTAAATAGGGAATCTTTCCCCCAATTTATATTTTTGATGGACTTACCAAAGATCAAATGACAATGAGTGTCTGGGTTCATCTCTTGGTTCTCAATTCTGTTCCATACATCTACCCCTCTATTTTTGTGCCAATACCATGCTGTTTTGATCACTATAGATTTATAGTATAGTTTGAAGTCTGGTAGCATGATTCCTCCTGATTTGTTTTTATTTCTGAGTAATGTCTTGGCTATTCAAGGTTTTTTCTCATTCTATATAAAATGAAGTACTATTTTTTCCAGATCTTTAAAGTATGACAGTGGTGCTTTGATAGGGATTGCATTAAATTTATAAATTGCTTTGGGTAATATGGACATTTTAACAATGTTGAGTCTTCCTAGCCATGAGCATGGTATGTCTTTCCATTTGTTAACATCTTCAGCTATTTGTTTTCTCAGAGTTTCATAATTCTCTTTATAGAGATCTTTCATGTCCTTTGTCAGGTAAATTCCCAAATATTTCATCTTCTTTGGCACAGCTGTAAAGGGAATAGAATCCTCGACTGTTTTTTTGGCTTAACTATTATTGGTATATATAAAAGCTACTGATTTTTGAGTATTGATTTTGTATCCTGAGACTCTACTGTAGTCCTTGATCACTTCGAAGAGTTTCGTGGTTGAGTCCCTGGGGTTTTCCAGGTATAAAATCATTATCATCTGCAAAGAGTGAAAGTCTGATCTATCTCCTCTGACCCTATTTGTACACCTTTCTTTTACCTGATTGTGATGGCTAAGACTTCTATTACAATGTTAAAAAGCAGTAGAGACAATGGGCAACCTTGCCTGGTTCCTGATCTGAGTGGAAATGCTTTCAATTTACTCCATTCAATATGATATTGGCTGTGGGTTTGCTGTAGATGGCCTCTATCCATTTAAGAAAAGTCCCTTCTATACCTATTTTTTAAAGTGTTCTGATCATGAAAGGATGCTGGATATTAAAAGCTTTTTCTGTATCTATTGAGAGAGTCTTTTTTTTATATTAAATGATAGCTATATACATTAATGCAAGCATGGGGTACAATGTAGTGTTTTCATATACAATTTGAGAGAATCATATGGTTTTTGGTTTTTAGTTTATTTATATGATGTATTATATTTATAGATTTACATATATTGAACCAACCTTGAGACCCTGGGATAAAACCCACTTGGTCACGGTGTATAACTCGTTTGATGTATTGCTGGATTCTGTTTGCTAGGATCTTATTGAATATTTTTGAATCTATGTTCATTACAGATATTGGTCTATAGTTTTCTTTTCTTGTTGGGTCTTTTCCTGGTTTGGGAATCAGAGTAATATTTGCTTCATAGAATGTGTTGGGAAGTATTCCTTCTTTTTTGATGTTTTGGAAAAGGTTAAGTAATATAGGTACTAGTTCCTCTTTAAAGGTTTGGTAGAATTCTGACGTGAAGCCATCTGGTTCCGGACTCTTCTTTTTTGGGAGATTTCGTATTAGCATTTCAAGTTCAGCATTTTCAATTCTTTCTGATTGATCTAGGAAGTTGGCATGCTTCCAAGTATTGGTCAATTTCTTTCATATTTTCATATTTGTAAGAATAAAGTTTTTATAGTATTCATTATGGATTCTTTGAATTTCTGAGGTGTCTGTTGTTATTTCACCTTTGTCATTTCTGATTGATGACATTAGGGACTTTAATTTTCTATTTTTGGTTAGGTTGGCCAAAGGTTTATCAATTTTATTGAATTTTTCAAAAAACCAACTTTTTTTTTTTTGCAGTTTTTGGCTGGGGCTGGGTCTGAACCCGCCACCTTCGGCATATGGGGCCAGCACCCTACCCCTTTGCACCACAGGTGCTGCCAAAAAAACCCAACTTTTTGATTCACTGATCCTTTGAATAATTCTTTTGTTTTTGATTTCATTTAATTATGCTCTAATTTTAGTTATTTCTTTTCTTTTGCTGAGTTTGGGGTTGGAAAGCTTTTCCTTTTCTAGTTGCTTAAGATGTCCCATTAAGTTATTGACTTCCTCTCTTTCTGTTCTCTTGAGGAAGACTTGCAACGTTATCAATTTCCCTCTTAGGACTACCTTTGCAGTATCCCACAGGTTCTGATAATTCATGTCTTCATTATTGTTTGGTTCCAACAATTTGGCAGTTTCCTTCTTAATCTCATCTATGACCCAGCTATCATTCAGCATAAGGTTATTTAGTTTCCATGTCTTTGTATGAGTATGCAGATACCTGTGATTGGTGAGTTCAACTTGTATTATGTGATGATCTGAGAAAATATGAGGAATAATTTCTATACTTTTAAATTTGCTGAGGTTAGACTTGTGACCTAAGATGTGATCCATTTTGGAGGATAAACTAGTCATTTTCTTGACACCCTTACTTCCATAAGATAAAATTATTTTTAAAATAATCACATAATAATAATTGCCTTCTTGATCCATTCCTTAGTTTGAAAACATTTAACAATTCAAATATAATATTTTAAAGGATGTTATGCAAATTCAGTCAAATACTTCACTTACAAACTAAATTCCAATAACCAAACAAAAACATGTTGCGGTTTGCCCTCAGATTTACTGTTTTAAATTTTAAACACAAATTATAAATTTCAAATTGCCATAGAGAATGGGAGAATTGAAATAACTGAGGCACTATTCATTCCTCCATCCAATCCTTGTGTTTTCTTCTTTCTTTTTTTTTGCAGTTTTTGGCCAGGGCTGGGTTTGAACCCACCACCTCTGGCATATGGGGCTGGTGCCCTACTCCTTTGAGCCATAGGCACCACCCCAGAATCCCTGTGTTTTCATTGCTTTTAGTCTACTGTTCAGGAACATGTAGGACCACAGAGATGCACTCAAAAGATTCCCAATCATTAGGAATAGATCACTAAAAAAATGTATATGACTGATCCATGGCAGGGTTGAAGTGGAGAGAAATAACTGAATAACTGAAAATTCCTCTAATTGAGGTACACATAAAATTAAATATTTATTGAAGGATAAGAAATAAAAGTACGACCAGGCTCAGTGCCTCACACCTATAATCCCAGCACTTTGGGAGGTCAAGGCCAGAGGATCACTTGAGCCCAGAAATTCAAGACTAAGGTGAACTATGTCTACTCCACTGTATCCAGCCAGCAACACAGTGAGACACTGTCCCTTTGAAAAAAAAAAAAGTGCTAGCTTGTACCTTACCTTACATATGTATTGTTAAAACTTAACAATATTCATAGCAATTGTTAAGAATTGCCAGTTCATGAAAATAATAAAAAGAAAAGCAGAGCAACTTTTTAATCAGCATTATTATTGTTTTTAATTACCTATGAAAATGCACTCCCACACCTCCTGGGGGTAGGACACAATTATAAGAGGGACTTAACCTAGCAAATGCAATCAGTGCAACCTGACTCTTTGTACCCTCAACGAATCCCCCCCACCAAAAAAGAAGATGTACTCCCTAACACCTGCACCCAGGGAAGTCTGTTTCTACCAGCCCACTCAAATTACTTTGAATTATATCATCTCTTTGGGACATTTGTGCTACCAGGGGGAGAGGTAAAATATGACTAAGATATAATTTCCTACAAATAAATTCGTGTTTATCATCAGATTTCATTTTATCTTATGAAATAATTAAATCTATCTTTTCTTCACCTGAGTATTGTAAATTTAGATCAGATAGAGTAATAGTGCCATAATATGGTTGACCTAAGTGATATATTACATGTTAACCATTTGTTTTCTTCCAAGTAAAATGTCTAAACATTCTTAGATTATTTTTACTCGCAAAATATAGGAAAAGATGGTCAAATTTTCAAAAAATTTGTAAATTAAATCATCATAGGACTTTCTAAAAATGTTTTCTAGATAAAATTCCTATCAAAAATCTTCTAGAGGTATGCTAAGAGAAAAACAAAACAAAACATTTTTTCCCTCTCCAACATATTAGTCACTAAAAGTGTTCCAAGCTTGAAAATTATTCAGCCTCTGTTTCCTGAGGTTACACCATCTTAGGAGTAAAATTGTGTCACATAATTAGCAATTAAAAGCATTTCTTTGCCTCAGCTTCACCCATTACTTCAGCACTTCAGTCGTGTCCCACCTTCCCAATTACCTGGATTTATTTCTATGGGAATTCAGGAGGACAGCTAATTTTCGAAAACAAATAAGCCCTCTTTTTAATTAAATCAAATTAATATGAGGGTACAATTTTTAGGTTACATTGTTCTCACTTCCATGGTAAAGTTCCATTTGTAGAAAAGGTACCAACATCTTATGAAGAATTTCTTGATGTCTTGATCACTGCCCCAATTCCGCCACTCTCTAGGACCTACCTGGCCCTGGGCTGCCCTTCTGCCATACTTAACAGTCTCCACCCAGACGATGCCTCTCCCATATTTATGTCAGACCCCAACAACACAAGTGACAGTTTCCACTTCAGTCTGGGAGAAGGGGGAAGAGTGAGTTACTCTTTATGACAATACTTAATAGTAGATGCTAAGTTAATGGAAGATTTTTTCCTTTCTCTTGGTGGGTGGAGGGTGGGTTGAACAGTGACTATTAGAAACTGGTTAAAACTTATTAAGTGTAGGTAGGTTACTGCACTTAAAAGAAAACCCCTCAGGGAATAGAAAATAGCATACTGAGAAATGAAACTCTAATCAAACTGCCTCCTCAAATGAGAGAGACCCTCTTCCCATGCCCACATCTTGGGAGTTGCAGGAAAAGAAGAGGGTCACAAATCAGTCTCTGGGTTATGTATAACCTCTACCAGGAGCCAATTCTTTTTTGACACTCTTACCTCCAGAAGATCTGGGGAAGAGCCTCCACTCAGCTTAAGTTATAGTGTTTCCTGGTGTGACATGCTTTCCATGAAGCATTTGTATCATTATTGGTGACAGCCAATGCAATTTTCACTTCCTGAAAATTGCTATTTGTCTTCACACTTGTTGGGTCCCCAGCACCCAGGTCTGTACTAGTTCAGTCATATTCTTTATGTTAGGACACAACATCCTGACAGGTGATGCTCATCCCAACGGAGGAGGATGTAAATTAGCCACATCCACTGGGCCGCATGGCAAGAGCCTGTTCAGCTTACCCTGCAGCCTCTTTAGGAGGGAAGGCCCACTCTTGGGCCAGGGACCTTTACATGGGGCGCCCAGCACTAACAGTCTCAGGGTAGATCCCAGCAAGTCCATCCTCTTAGGGGCGGGGACACTGCACTGCGGGGATGGTCGCTGACCTGAGTGAGTCTCGATGAAAGTGTTCCTGGAGCCCTCTAATCGGAGACACAGGGAAAAGGGGATTCTTTTACTCTTAATAATAATAACAACATAAATATAAAAGGTATATTGTGTACTATACATGAAAAGTTTATATAAATATATACCATGCATAATGTGAAAGTGTAAAGATGGATATCGTCTCATAAATCTTTGGAGGGGTCCAGATGTCAAAAAGCGAATGTGGCATAGAAGTTAAAACCCTTTCAGGGTTAGCAAATATGACAGTGCCCACATAGACGGGATTACCTTTCTACTCTGCCCCTTAGTAGCCATGGGACCTTATAGACTCTGTAACTTTGACCTCTCTGTGCCTCAGTTTCCTCATCTCTGCAAAGGAGATAATCATAGCTTCTACCTCAAAGGAGTTTCTGAGGATTAAATGGGTCAATACATGTGAAGTGCTTGTACAGAGCATGGCGTGTGGAAGGTGATCGGTTAATGGCAACCATGAGCATTATTAGTGTCGTCTGTATGTGGTTGGGACCCTCTGGTGGGAAGGAACAAAGAGCCACTCTGTTTTTTCTGGGAATGGGGAAGCATTGCACATGAGAATAAGGACATTAAGGGTTAGACACTGTCCTAAATGATGTTGATGACCCCCCCAGGCATTTGGGGGGTGCAGGCATCCCCACTGCCACCTGTGCATGTTGATGACACAACACAGCCCGCTGTCTGATAATGCTGCTGTTGCTGACTTTGGTGTGCCAGATACAAAAATTAGTCAGATGGCTTTTAATATAATAGGTGATGTATTAAAGATACTGCTGTCCCTGTAGTCATTCACAGTGGGAGCCTCACTGTGGAATTTAAGCTTCGAGATTCCAAGTGGAAACTCCCAAACCGGCTTGATAGCAGGGGAGTTATTAGCCTTTGCCCAGTACTTCCTGCATCAACCTTCTATTCATAAATGGCCATGGTTGGAGAGCAGGGTACTCGCTAATTGGCCCAAATGGTTCTTCCTGTGGCTCATCTGTGAAGCAATGTCAGAGAAGCACAGAGTTTGTTAGGATCTTCCAGTTATAAGTAATAAAAAACCCAATTCAAAGAAGTTAAAACAATAAAGGCAATTAATCGGCTCACATAATGAATACCCCACAGAGTTGGTGGAGCCAATGGCTCAATGTTGGAAAAGGCCTGTTTTCTTTCTGCCTCTCAGCAGTGTCCTCTTCATCCAAGGCAGAGTCCCCTCATGGCTGTCGGGTGGCTGAATCTCAGCTGCATCTAAGCTTGTGCTTCCTTTCCTATATAGCAGGACATAGGCAGCTTCTGGCCTAGCAATTTAAGCAAGAATTTGAAATTCACCCTGATTCTATAAGCTTAGGTTATATACTTCACACTTCAGCCAATGATTGCAACTGTCAATGAGGGGACATCCTTGGCACTGTAGTTGGTCAGCCACCTCTGAAGCTCAGGGTCTACATAGAGAAACTAACATATGGATAATCTTAGAAAGGAAGAAGGGAGGGATGGACATGGATAGGCAGCAGTAAATATCCTTTATGGGGATGATGTAGTTAGGAAGTAGAGGGAGGTGCATTTTGAGGTTCTGTGATATTAGATACATGTTTCCAAAGAGTAAATGAGCGCTGATATATGGAATATGATATATCTCGTATAGACTTCCCATCTCGCCAGGGGGACACTCACAGGAATCCAGCAATATCTGGTTCTCAGGGAGACTACTACCTGAAAGATACAACACAGCCCTAGAGGGAGAGTTTGTTAACCCTTCCCTCAGCAAAAACTCATCCACACCCCACCTATGACCACTACTGTGCTCACTCAGTAACTCTCCTCTCTGCTTCTAATCCTCCTATTAAGGTCAACATATGACTTTACATTTTTTGGTTTTCTATATGTATATTCACATATTCTGCCTTATAATTTTATAAAACCTAATTTCAGCTTCCTCATGATACCTGTTTCTTCATGACCTTTTTATGGGAATCTTTCCAGATTCTACTCTGTCTACCAATCACTCAGTTATAACAGTTTCAGGGAACTCTCAATATGTGGTAAGAAAATCCTAAAAGTAGGCTTTAAAAACTGGATTAGATTTGGAGACAAAAAAGACAATTGTGTCATTTCATGGATAGGAAAACATACATTAAGATATTTCTGGGGTAAGAGGAAGAACAATTCAGCAGACCAGGAGAACATGTTAGAGATGAACAAGACAGAAAAAATGTTGGAAAAATAGAGTGGTATTGACTATAGAAGCTTTGGAAATAATAACCTATTGAAGTCTTTTAAGCAAAACACTCAACGGACCTCTTCATTATTCCTACAGTCCAATCAGCTTTGTGTGGCCCCTTATCTTCCTTTGCCCTATATAGATATTTCCCTTCCCTTTCCCTTTGCCCTTCCAGATATTTTTTGTCCCTAATGTCTCTCCACTACTTTATCATCCCAATGTTGGGTAAACTCTATTGGGTTCAAAGTAAGGGCAGGACTGACCTATGAGACGTACTGTTTACCATTGGCCAACTCAGAAGTTATACTAGCAGTCTCAACTCTGTCAAAGTCAAGGTCTTGACTTTATAAGGAATAGTTCATTAATTATTCCTTTGCTATCTTGAAATAAAATGTGTATGAAATATTATGTCCTCACAGAAATTCATATGTAGAAGTCCTAATCTCCAGCACATCAGAATGAGACCATATTTGGAGAAAAGGCCTTTATAGATTTAATTAAGGTAAAAGTAGATCATTAGGGTGGTCCCTAATCCAATGATTGCTATTCTTATAAGAAGAAGAAATTTGGAGCAATGCCTGTGGCTCAAGGGGTAGGGCGCTGGCCCCATATACCGGAGGTGGCAGGTTCAAACCTGACCCCAGCCAAAAACTGAAAAAAAAAAAAAAGAAAAAGAGGAAATTTGGACACAGGCAGGTACAGTAAGAGGGCAGGAAGAGGTGATGTGGAGACCCAGGAAACAGTGATCTATAGGCCAAGGAGACTGGCCTAGAACAGACCCTTCACTACCAAGCCTCAGAAGGAACAACCCTACTCACCTTTCCGACTTTTAACCTCTAGAACTGTGAGAAAATAACTTTCTGTTGTTTAAGCCACCTTGTTTGAAGTACTTTATTATGGTGTCCCTAGCAAACTAATTCACTAATTATAGAGTATTACTATAAATGCCTTTGTTATAATACAAAGAAAACATGAATGGAATATAATTTATAATAATACGTACAGTATTTCCATATGTAAATGTTCGATCTCTACTATACTGAAAGACATAATAGTTAGACTAGGACTAGGCATGCAACAGCTACAAATCACTGTGGAGTGTCTGCACAAACACAGGCTGATGCAGTTCATGGTATTGGCAATAGGCATATACAAAACCTTCAGCAACATTACCACCATTAGCAGATGATTTTCTAACACAGAACAAGTGTTGGTAAAGTTCCAAACACAACAAAGAGCAATTTTCCCTCAATTTACATGGTAGTTGCCTTCCCGGAAAATTCAAGAAATACATTGTATTTGTTTGTAACACAAGGATAGATTCTAGACACAGATAATTATAAATAGGTTTTTTCATCTGAACATTTGAATGTCACTTCATTATCCTGCACCTGTTGCAGGAGGTCAAGTTGTCTAGCATCCCAGGTCTACATTGCACATGTGCTCTGTCGTGATAACAGCCAAAGCTATCTCCTTATTTCCAAAATATGTCCTAAAGGGGAGTATCCCCTTTGTCAAGAACCACAGAGACACAGGAGGAGAAGAGAGCGAATGTTGTAATTTATGGCTACCTTTTGGTGTTGGACCAGACCCACCCCTGCTCTCTGTCAGAATTCCTCCTGCCTGGACACAGAGAGCTGGGGACTCAGCCACAGGAGGCCCCATAGGAGGCCACACAGGAGCCAAGGTCCAGCAAGCAATCTGCTTTTACTGAAGGGGCCGAAATCCACCATCTTGACCCTTAAACTTTCTGTTCTAAAGCCTTACTTGTTGGTTGAACTTCAGAGCCCTGTAGTATGATGGGATCTGGCCGCTCTGGGCCTGTTTTTGTGTGTTGCATGTGTATCTGGGGGTTGGAGAGGGCTGAGGTGTTGCTGTGACAGCTCTAGAGAGATTTTCTGACAAATCCCACTGTTTATTTCTTCCCTCCTATTCTTGGACTACTAAGCATTCATTCTTGGAGAGGTTCCACCAGAAAGCTGGGATTTCTAACTGAAACTGGGCTCTCAGCGATGCCCCCGAGCCCTTTGTCTTTCCCAGCAGCCCTTTGCCTGCTGCCCAGGCGTGATCTCCTAGGGCTCGCTCTCATTCCTTTCCACTATCGGCAAGCACCTGGGTTCCTCCTTGTCTCATGTTCCACTAAAGACTTTTGTGTCTCTTACTGAGACAACCAATATTGTCTCAAAGAACTCCCTTCCTTTTTGTCTCCAAATTTCTTTCCCTCTTGTACAACAGGATGAAACATCAACTTGTGCTGCCTATTTCTCCCCCTTCTGAGGGAATTTGCACCAGTGATTAAATAGCTTCAGTCTCCCCCTTTCAACTGCCTTCTCCCCTCTCCTTTGCTTGAAGAGGTCCTGTCTGAGTTAGAAACCTTTGGTTGTGAGTAGTAGAATCCAACATCAATGCAAGTTAGCCAGAAAAGGGGATTTTGCTCTAAGAAAATGGAGGTGTTTCAGGAAACTCAAGGGTAGGGACATGGGGGGGGGGGCGGCGCGGGGGCAGGCAGGGCCTGACAACAGGCAAACTTTGATAAGCAGTTCTCCATAATCATTTCTCAGCAATTGTTTATTACAGTTT
Organism: Galago senegalensis; assembly: GCA_963575145.1. Lineage (NCBI taxonomy): Eukaryota > Metazoa > Chordata > Mammalia > Primates > Galagidae > Galago > Galago senegalensis. The sequence goes on from CAUYTI010116023.1 coordinate 11,172, forward strand.
AACATTATAAAATTAACAAAAATAATATAAAACTCATATTCTGGCAAAATAGCCATATGGTGGCCGAAAGCCGTATATTCCCTTCTTGTTCTCCAGCCCATTCGTGCATTCTTTCCAAAAATCGGGACTTTTTTAAAACGCTGTGGGACAGGGGACAAACTGTTGAAAAGCGGGACTGTCCCGCCAAAATCCGGATATCTGGTCACCCTACCCAAGAAAGCACTTGACTAAGAATCGCAAAGCCATCACTTTCACCCTTCTTGTTTGCTCATTTCCGTCTGCTTCAGTTTTCTCTTTCCTGTACACCATCTTCTTGTGGCTTTAGGGTGGAATTCCAATTCCAGGATAGCGACTCTGATTGGTCTGGCTCACATCAAGTCCAATCTCCTGGCCAACTTTACAGCATAACAGGGACCAGATATACCCTCGTGCCCCTGCCTGAAACAACTAAATAAAATATGCAAAACAATGAGTTTTGGACGTGGAAGTATGGTGATCCCTGAGAAAGAGGGAACAGGTGAAGTTTATAATGACCCACTGACTCAGAGTTTCCAGATTGCAGTATAAAAAGGGGGAAGCCAGGGAGAGCTCAGAGGTTTTCTTGAGTTGAGAAGGAGGTAGGAGTTAGGGAAGTCATGGTGGCTAAAGAAAGCAGGACAGAACACCAGAAAAAAGAGCTGGAGAGAGAAAACGAGGGGATGGTGTGGAGAAGATCATCAGAGTCTTCAGCTGATTACTGATCACTGCATGCTTTGGAGGACACTACTTGAGGCCAGGAAAAGAACCACCTGAAAGGAGTAGAGGGGAACAAGGGCGGCACCTGTGGCTCAAAGGAGTAGGGTGCTGGCCTCATATGCCCAGGTGGTAGGTTCAAATCCAGTCCCGGCCAGAAAAAAAAAAAAAAAGAGTAGAGGGGAACAAACCGTGGAGCCCTCAAAGGCTGGAAGTAGTGTGTATTCCCACCAGTCAGAATGGTAAGCTTTGTAATGCTCAGGGTATCAAGCACAGTAGTCAGAATCACATTGACTTAGGGCGGCGTGGGCAACGGGGGAAAAAAACCACAAAAGCAACCACAAAAAAGGCCAACCAAACCTGAAACACAAACCAAATGAAAACAAATTGCAAAA
>CAUYTI010116024.1:0-14249 GCA_963575145.1 Galago senegalensis
CTCTCTCTCAACAGTGATTTTAATTATATAATCTGAACTGTGAATAACTTCATAATGGTCACAAAAATGTTGGTCTTGCACATTTTCTCACAAATAATATTTCTTGTTAGACAGAAATATAGGTGATCTTTCCGGTCACCCTCCCACCACCCAGCCGCCCTTCTCCCCTCCCCTTCCCCTCCCCCTCCCCATATTCTTGGGCTAGAATTAAGTTGTATCTTTCATTTGAGAGCTATAAATTAGTTTCATAAAAGGGCTGGATACATAAAAGGGCTACATTGGATACTTTTTCTTCCATTCTTGTGATACTTTGCTAAGAAGAACATTTTCCAGTACAAGTGAACTTTTCTAGAACTAGAGTATAAATGTTTTGACACAATGACTATGCAAATGATATGAAATTTATGTGAACCAGCTTGATAAAAGTATTTCAAAATGTATATGAGGACACTACACTGTACCCCATGTTTGCATAATGTATACAGCTATCATTTAATTAAAAAAATTAAAAAATAATAAAGAAATAAATAAATTTCCACCAAGCCAAAAACAAAAAATATTTCTTCATCTTCAAAATTTCTTGTCCTGTATTCTGTTCCTTCTCCAACAGATTATCTATTGCCCGCCATTCAATCACTGAGTCACACCAACTTCTCCATGACACCTTGGTATCTTCTCTTTGATATAAGTATTCCTCTCTGTGTTGTATAGGACCATCATAAGTTTGTCCTTAATCATTTTTAGGGAATTTCCTGTTCACTTATTTCTGTGTCTTTTGAGAGTATCTTGAAGAAGAAAACATTTCAGTCATCTTTATTTATGTATGTAGTACACACATATACCACTTGGCCTAATATAAGGGTTTGAAAAATCTTGGTTAATGAAGTAAATTGCTTATTAAAATTATAATGAATTTGCTTAACAATGCATGCTATTTTTAACAGTATTCTCACCTTCTAAATAAACTACAAACTGTTGGTGAGCAGGATCTGTGTAATATTTCCATGTTATTCATGACTCTTAATATAATACTTTCCAAAGTAAATAATTATTGATGAGTTGATCACAGAAAACTAATGATTTTATTAAGAAGAAAAGGGAAAACTTGTATTTCCTTTCTTTTTCTTTTCTTTTTTTATTTTTTCTGAGACAGAGACTCATTAATGTTGCCCTCGGTCAAGTGCTGTGGTGTCATAGCTCATAGCAACCTCAGACTCATGGGCTTAACCAAGTTTCTTGCCTCAGCCTCCCAGATAGCTGGGTCTACAGGCACCTGCCACAACGCCCAGCTATTTTTTGTTGTTTTGTTGTTTGGCAGGCCTGGGCTGGGTTTGAACCCTCCATCTCCAGTGTATGTGGCCATTGCCCTAGCCGCTGAGCTTCAGGCACCAAGCCTGCATTTCCTTTCTAAAATATTGTCTGTATAAGTTAAGTTAAATATTTACAGTGGGAAATAGCTGCTGTGATTCCACATAATAATAATTATAAAAATAAAAATAGTTAATATTTTTAAAACTTTCTATATGGCAGATTCTTTCTTGAAAACTCAAAAATATTTCTTAAACTTTAAAACAACCCAGTAAAGTTAAGGTTACCATTTTTGTATATGAAAGAGACTAATCTATAACCAGAAAAGTTAAATAATTTGTCTTAGATTAAATAGCTACTAAGTAGAACAGTTCAGATTGTTCTATATCCCAAGATTATATATTATTATGTATTGGATTGAATAATCCTCTACCCCCAAATTTGGTTTTGGTGGGATCTCCTAAAAATTGGAAATAGGGTCTCTGCAGATAAAAAGTTGAGTTCATACTCAATTAGGGTGGACACTAATAAGGCCTATATTATGTGTCCTTATGTGAAGAGAAAACAGAGGCCCAGGGACACACAGGAAGAAGAACATGTGAAGATGAAGGAAGAGATTGGAGTGATGCATCCTCAAGTCAAAAACTATCAAGGATTGTTGGCAATGCCAGAAGCTAAGAAAAAGGCATGGAGTAGATTTTGCCCTAGAGCCTTCACAGAGAACACGACCCTGCTGACGCCTTGATTTCAGACTTTTTTACTCATCCAGTTTGTAGTAGTTTTTATGGGCATCCCTAGAAAACTACAAGTAATAATACATGTATAAAAATATTGTGGCAGAATGTTTGTATTGTATTATAACAAGTAATAATTCATGTTTTAAAATGTTATTGCCAGAAAGTTTGTATTGGCATATATCAATCCACTCACATCCATCTTAAAAATACACACATATGCAAAAATCAAATACCTCTCTTACTTTCTGTTTTCCTTTGTCTATAATAACTTTTGGAATTTTGAGAGTTATTCTTCCTTCTTTTTATTTAAGACATAGCTTAAATAAGGTTGAATATCTCTTGGATCAGAAATTAAAATCGTATGCTTCTAGAACTGGTGTTTTAAGTGCCATTTCTTTCCTACCTAACCAAAATATGTTTGAAAGAGTTAATGAAAGTACTTCTATAAGATCTGAAAAACTGCAAAATTTAAATAGCTTGAGAATGGGTGACAGTGATGAAATTTACCTAAGTTTCTGTGTAAATGTTCAAAGGTCTCCCCACACAGCAGGTCTTGTGATCAGACTATTCTTTGCATGTGTATTTAATAAGACATCTCTGATTTCCAGTAATTTTAGCAGAGAAAAATTTTCTTCAGGTCACCCATTGTGCTTTGATTTGGGACAAGCTGCAATCTACTTTTTCTGAAGCCTCTTATTACTTTAATAGTCTTTGGTATTTATATTGGCAGGAAAATAATAAAAAATTGTCTCTTGAAAAGGCTATGTTAATCTATGTAAATAATATACAATTGATGTGACTGTTCCTATGGCCCTCAATCTATGCTTAGAAGGTACCCACAAAAAGTATAGTCAGAGATTTTACCTTGAAGAAAAAATCCATGACTACCATCATTCTTCAAATCTCTATTTCCCAAGTTACCTTTACAAGTTCCATTCTGCTTTTCTTAGATATGACAATACTTCCTCAGTGAAAAGATGCTTTCAAAAACTAAACAAAAAAATATGATTTTATCCACAGCATTCTTGCCTCTCTCAATTTAATAGCGATATCCTGAAAAACTAATGAGCTGCCAAGTCACAGGCGTTCTCTGGTCCAGCCTCTTGTTAGTCAACTTTTCTACCTTCAAGTTAATTCTATGCTAGGACATAGTAATGAATTAATATGGGGAGGAATGTTTGTTCTCATTTTGTTTCCCTGATATAAATTAAAGTGTTCTTAAATAGCAATTTTTAGTATTAAGTAAATTTGCTGTTTTATTCATATATACTTTGTGATGATCCAGCAATCACACTCATAGTATTTTTCCAAATTACTTGAAGACCTGTGCCTCAGAAAAACATGTACATGGTTATGTGTAACAGCTGTATTCATACTTGCTGTAACTTGTAAGCAACTAAGGTGTTGTTTCATAAAGGAATGTAGAAATAAACTGCAGTAAATCCAGACAACAGAGCATTATTCATTGATAATAGGAAATGAGCTATCCAGTCTTAAACATTAAGTGAAAGGAGTCAACCTGAAAACACTCTATACTACATGATTCCCACTATAGTACCTTTTGGAAAATGGAAAACTATGGAGACAGTAAAAAGATCAGTGGTTGCCACTGGTTGCGGTGGTTGGGGAAGGAAGCATAAATAGTTCAGGGTCAGAAGAGTTAAAGCATTCGATAATTCTATACAATACTCTGATGGGGGATGCATATCATCACATATTTGCTCATAGAACATACAAGGATTTGATGTGTCAGATACAGGTTTGTAGATTGTAAGAAATGTACCTCTCTGGGTCAGGCTGGGGATAGGGGAGCAGGGAGTAAGAAGCCCTGTACTTTCCCCTTCATTTTTCTGTGAACATATAACTGCTTTAAGAAACTATTAAACAAACATGCAAGCAAACACACAATTCTGACCTTTATAACTGACATTGCAATTGTCTCTCTTTAAGAAAATAAATTAATAAATTATTGAGGGTAGAATTTGAAACCCTAAGCCATGAGTTAAGAAAAGTCATAAAGTAAAAGAGATGGTTAAAACTGCTCAACTTCACAAACGAACAGAATTTCAGGGTGAGGGAGAGAGGATCAAAAATAGATTAAAAGAGAAAGTATGGGAGGTGAATGAGCTACGTGGTGGTGTGTCTAAGAAGATTTTAAGACCAGAAATAATATATTCTTTTGTGAAGCTGTTTGTATATCTGAAGAATCAAATATCTTTATTTCTATCCTACCACATCCAGAGATGATATCTGAAATACTAACAACTTAGGTGGCATAAACAATCAACGGCCATAGACAATGGTACAATCTCCTTCAATCTGGAAGACAAATTCGATGTCATTCATATTTTTAAAAAGTCCTTGGCAATCATCATTGTCCTAATAGTTGGAATAGTTGGATCTTTGTGCAAAAAGCAACTGGAGGGAGGCTGAAGGTCCCGCCCATTGTCAGTAACAAAACGCGTTTGGCTTCCGCATTGCACGTCGCCTGTATAATATCCCTGAACTTACCCTGAGGCCGTCCTTCATAAATGCCTTATGTCAGAGAAGGGTTTTTTCTCTTCTTTTTTTTGGAGGGGGGGGGAGCTTGGTATTTTTAAGTTTTTTTTTTTTTTCAATAAAAAACTAGGCTGGGATTCCTATTTGCTTGAGGTTGAGTGGTGCTGGGATGCATCTGTGGGACCGCAAGCTGATAAACTGAACTAGGGCAAGCAGGTCCCAAAGGAGGTCCTGAGACCAGGAAGCAAGGAGAAGAATCTGGTGCTTGGATTGTGTTTCATGCCCGCATGCAGGGTATTTCAGCCCTTTCTTTCACAATGTTTTTTGGGAAAAAGATATTTATTACAAAAAGCAAATGAAAAGGTAAATACTGCTTAAAATGATATGAACCTGACCCGAGGGCCTCAGGCTCTGCAGACCCTTTTGTTGTTATATTGTGTTGAGTTGAGTCTACACAAGAAACAAGGCTCATTTTGCACAGTTTTGTTTTCATCTAGGTTATGCCAAAAAGAAAACAAATTTAAGGATGATTCCTCTTCCCTCAGGTCAAATAACTACAGACTCTTTCCTTGATTTAAGGATGATCATCTCTACACCTGCTGTTGCTCTTGGGGTCCTCTACTGGGATGTTCCTGAGACTGGATGCCTAGCACATAGCAAAGATCTGATTTTAAGAATTTTAATTTGGTTCAAATATGGTAGTTAATTATTTTCTGTTGAGTGGTACTTTTACAAAATTCTAAAATAGGAATTATCTTACAATGCCATGGGAACTCTTTGTAGAGAGAGTTAATTCTAAGATGAGAAGTTCAATGAAGTCCTTTATTCAGGGAGAATGTGAATAGCAAACTATCACCTTAAATAATCATTAGTTTTAAGTAATACTATGAATAGGAATATTAAATGTAATTAGTGAGTTAGAGAGGAAAGTAGGAAGAGAATTATGACATTTACCTCATTTCTAGTTTCTTAATCATTTATTTTAATCTTTAAATAATTACTTAATATTTCAAAAAGGCCTGATGCTATATATTTTTTTAAAAATTATACTTGCTTATCTATTAATGTATTGGTCTGCTTGGTCGTTCAGTTATTTATCTGTGTCATCACATTAACTTGTTAATGATGTTTAGCCTGCAATCTAACAATCTCTAAAGGATAACAAGAAAAAAGCTCAATTCAATGGTGTCCTATGTAGGTCCCAAGTAACTGTAAAAAGAAATGGGTGGAAGATATTTTAAATGATTATCCTCATACTCGATAAACAGCATAAGTGCTTGAAAAACAACTTAAAGCATTTTCTTTTTCTTTCTTTCTTTCTTTTTTTCTTCTGAAATAGTCTTACTATGTCCCCCTCAGTAGAGTGCTGTAGCATCATAGCTCACAGCTACCTCAAACTCTTAGGTTTAAGGTATTTTCTTGCCTCAGCCTCCCAAGTAGCTGGGATTACAGGTGCCCGCCACAATGCCCAGCTATTAAAGCACTTTCCTGATAAATGTTGTCATCAGAATTACTATTAAACCTGAAAAATAAAAGAAAAAATAGTATTATTTCTGTGGGAAGGCAGGGAGGAAGGCAGATATCTTGATATGTTTGTGCTGCTGTAACAAAATATCTGAGACGGGGTCATTTATAAGGGATGAAGATTGATTTCTCTCAGTTCTAGAGGCTAGAAGTCCAAACCAATGTTCCAGCAGGTTAGTTATCTGGTGAGACCCAGATCTCCCTGTTTCCAAGATGGTAATTGGAAGGCAACATCCTTGGGAGGGAATGAACACTGTCTCCTCACTCAGTAGAAGGGCCAGAAGAGAAAAAGGGCCAGATTCATATTTTATAAAGGCCCTAACCCCATTCATAAGGGAGGAGCCTCACGTCCTACTCACCTCTCAAGCTCCATATCTAAATACTGGTGCACTGTGGATGAAGTTTAAACAAAAATCAGACCAGGAGCATGAAAATTCAAACCAAACCATATAGCTACTGAAATTTGCTTATTACAGAAATTCAAAAATAATTATGCCAGTAATTAAAATGTAGCCAACATTAGTAAACAGGGCATGAAGTGTTTAGGTGATAATCTGATAAACTATCATAGAGAATGGGGGTGGGGGTGCAAGGACAATGGTGTTGAACAAAAACCATTTATAGTTTATAAATTGATACATCAATGAAGAGATGAGTAAAATTGTTCTTTAGATGAATATACAGTTTATTGAATACTATAAGGTAAATTATTTTCAATTTGGTACATCTGTATTTCCCACTTAAAAGCACAGTACATTAAGTTGATAAGGAAAACTGCCATCCTGTCTTATGCAATGTTTAAGATCTAATAGTTTGGGACAAACATCTCACCTCTTTAACACTGTAAGATGTGAAGTGAACACTTTAGATGGTTAATTAATACAAAGGCCACAAGGAATTTTGTCTCAATTAGCTTTGATGCAAACTTTGATGGCTGAAATAGTTAAATTTTGCTTTCTAATCACATTTCTAGGAGCAGAAACAGATGCTCCAGGCAAGAGATTGCCCGCAAAAGACACCAACATGATGACAAAGTGTGGACAGAAACTGTACCTTACTTATCTCTGATGCTTTAAGAGGAAATTTTCTCATACATGTTTAGAAGGACGTTGTTCCAGCGAAGAGCATAGATGCTCACACTTACATGGGCATTGTTTCACTTGTTGCCAGTGATATTCCTATTTCTTCTGTCTTGTAAGGAAAAGTTCTATAGGATATTAAGTTAGATTTTTGGCAATAAGTGGTCAGTTTTCCTGGTAAAACATAATTTAATATATTAGTATTTTTTTCCCACTGACAGGATAGATAAGAGTGTCTGTTTTTTGTAGTTTTGGGCCCTGGGCCAGCTTTGAACCTGCCACCTCTGGTATGGGGGCCAGCACCCTACTCCTTTGAGCTACAGGCACTGTTCCCACATAAGAGTGGTTTTTAGCTCTTAGATGGAAGAGAATACCTTCCAGTCTCTCAACTTCAGGCAGGTGATTTCTGGGGCCCATGAAAACTGTGCAGAGATACATCAAGCTGATGGAGTTATAATATTGCTACGATGGATGCTTGTAAGTTTGTGCTCTACAATTAAACTGAATTAATAGTTGAAATATAAAAGTATAATCTATGAAACATTCATCCCCAACAACCAAAGAAATATTTCTTGTTTAGAAGTAGCATAGGTATTAAGTCTTAGGTTAAGAGCTTCAAATATGTTTTAGTTAAAAAAAAAAAAAAAAACACCAAACTTGGGATATTAGTATAGGATGAAAAACTTCTCAAAGTATATCAGTTTGATGCAGATTTACACATAATATAGAGATTAAATTATTTCTTCACAAAAAATTGTGTTTATCCAGGCACAGGCTAAGCTATGATAATAAAAATATCAGACTGAAAGGTTATCAATCCAAAAGTAGGCAGACATTTCTAGGCCTAGTGGTTGTTCTACACTTGACTTAGACTTTCACTTACGCCCTCATGGCAGGTGTATAGTGAGCTTCCTGCCATCTTCCAACAAGCAGAAAGGAAAAAGAAAGCATGGAAATCAAAAGCCTATGGTTTTCGCTTTTTTCATTTATTATCTTGTTAGGTTGTGGATTTCCAGGAACTTATCCATTTCTTCCAGGTTTTCCAACTTCCTGTATCGTTAAAGGCAAAAATTAGTAGTAGTATTCATATCCCATTGGGAAAAATGATAATAAATTGTAACTAAAATAGATAAGAAAAGATGCATGCTAGATAAAAAGACTGTTGTAAATATAAGCTGATTATCTTTTTAACTCACAGTATAGGAAGCTGTGTTTAGATTTAGAGGAGTGATGTCTTGTCTAAACAGAATTTTCAGTTTTTTGAAGTTATTTACTAGATTTAAAAAAACTAGTCTCAAATAAATTATTCCAGAAGAATAAGGAAATATATCTGAAATGCTAAGATCTGGATGCTGAAGTGTCAGGTTCTCTTCTTGAATTAATACGAACTAATATTTATCGAGTCCATATAATGTGCCGTGCATTGTTCTAAGAACTTTCCATATATTAACTATCTAAATCCTCACAAAAACTATTTGAAGTAGGTACTGTCATATCAGAGATGAAAAAATTGAAAAATTAAGATAAAGAGACATAAAATGTTTTTGTTTTTCATTCCTTTTTTCACCTTTTAAATTTTTCTCCTGCTTTCTCTTCTAATCCTAGTTGAGTATGCCTTAGCCAAAATGCTTCCAACCAGAAGTATTTTGTGTTTTAGATTTTTCTGGGGGGGGATTTTGGAATATATGCATATACATAATGAGATATGGTATGGATGGGGCCCAAATCTAATCACAAAAATAATTTATGTTTTACGTATACCTTATACAAATACCCTGAAGATAAGTTTGTATGACATTTTACATTATTTTGTGCACGGAACAAAGATTGTATGCATTGGCATCAGAAAGCGAAGATCTCATTATCTCAGCATCCCTGTGATAAAACTATTTATTTGGCATCACCTTCAGACCTGACTCTGAGTTTATAGGTAATCAATAATTATCTTTTATACTTATTTACATATAAGTACTTAAGATTGGAAAATATGATGCACCATTATACAGTGAAAATTTAATATCTTCAGGGTAACAGTAAACTGCTACATGAGTTCAGATGAGAAATTCACCACTTGTGTCATGTTGACATTTGCAAAGTTTCAAATTTTGTAGCATTTGGATTTGAGATTTTGGATCAGAGAAAACAGAATGTACTTTTTTTTCAAGAAAAGGTAAAACCATGCATGATATTAATCTAGGCTGGCCCTTGCACATTGCTCCCTGGACCTGCTGTTAAAACCACTGTAGAATAAGGAACTGGAATAGTTATAGTGGGTGGTCTGGGCATGCTAGCAGGCTCATTAGAAATCCCAGTCTGCCCTGAATGGTGGATTCATTTGAGGATCATTTAGCTTTGTCTTCCTCTAGATAGGGACTTATCTAAGGCCAAGACTTTCTCTCTCAGAACTCTATATATGCAAACCCTTTGGGATGGTCACTAAATTTGTTCCAGAGCATAGCAGCACAGTTGATTTGTAACAAGGAAATATCTTCTCTGTGCATAAGGTTCTCTGTTTGCTTTAGTTGTTGTACCCTTAGTTATGCAGAGCTTTTTAGCTTGAGCATGTCCCGTTTATTTACTTTTAAGGTTGCTCCAATTGCCAAGGAAATTTTCTTCATAAATTCTTTTCTCAGACTGATATCAACAAGATTTCTCCCCACAATTTCTTACAAAATGTTTATTATTTCATGTCTTAAATTTAAATTATTTATCTAGCATGAGTCAATTTTTGTTGAGTGGTGAGTCCAGTTTTAATTTTCTACATGTGGCTAACAGTTCTCCCAGCATCACTTATTTTCTGCAGTGGATGACTTTACTTGTTTTATTGAAGATCAGATGGTGATAAGTGTCTGGTTTCATCTCTCGGTTCTCTATTCTATTCCATAGATCTATGTCTCCATTTTTGTGCCAGTACGATGCATTGGCTATCTGAGTTCTTTTCTGATTCCATATGATAGGAAGTACTGTGTTTTAAGTTCTTCAATGACTAATAACTAAAGTGTATAAAGAACTACTGACACAAATCAAAAAGAAAAGAATGGACAGTCCCATTTACAAGTGGGCAAGACACATGAACAGAATCTTCCCTGAAGAAGACAGACAAACACCCAACAAAGACAAGAAAAAATGCTCATTGCCCCTAGTCATCAGATAAATGCAAATCAAAATCACCCTGAGGTATCACCTAACTCCAGTCAGAATTAGCCTACATCACAAAGTTCCTAAATAGCAAATGCTGGTGTGAGTATAAAGAGAAGGGAACTTTTATATTGCTGGAAGGCTGCAAACTAATATGGCCCCTATGGAAAGAAGTAGAGAGAATACTCACAGAGTTAAAATTAAACTTTCTAGTTGATCCTGCAATCCCATTACTAGGTATCTACCCAGAAGAAAAAAAATCATTTTACCTATAAAGACATAGGAATAGAATAAAAAAAAATCATTTTACCTAGAAAGACATGCACTAGAATATTCATTACAGCTCATCACCAAGATGTGGAATCCACCAAAATTTCCATCAGCACATGGCTGGATTAATAAACTGTGGTACATGTATACCATGGAATACTATTCATCCATAAAAAAGATAGAGGCTTTACTTTTTGTATTTACCTGGATAGAGTTGAAGAATATTCTTCTTAGTAAAATATCACAAAAATGGAAAAGCACATATCCAATATATTCAATACTGATAATATGAGACCAGTAGATAAACAACTACATGTCCACATGAGTAAAAAGCACAATTAAATTCAAGTCGGGGTGGAGAAAGAAAAGGGAGGGAAGGGAGGGAGGTGGATTGGTAAGTTCTTAACTAATAGGCACAATGGAAGGATGTAAAGCACAACCCTCTGGGTGAAGAGCTCATCTACAATGTGAACTTTGCCTAACTAAAGCAAATGGTGTAATCTTATCATTTGTATATCATATAAATCTGAAAAAAAAAAGAATACAATGAAAATGGTTCTGGAGAAGAATTAAAAAAACAAAACAAAAAAACACCACACAGTTGATGAAACTATATCCACAAGGTGCTTCCAGCGCTTCTGCTGTTGCGCAATAGTCCAACTGCCAGCACAGATGGAAAGGGCATCAGCCTCCCTCTTCTCCTTAATACTTGATCACTGGGTCAAGAATGCCTGGAGGTGCTTTCCTGCTCAAATGCTTGTCTACCTCATTCTAGCTTCTTAGCCTTTTTCTCCATCCCCTTAACTCATGCCTTGATGACTTCCAGCTCTGGCAAGTCTCAATCATAAAGAAATCAAGACTTTAAAGAGACTGATAAAGAGTAAGAACATTGTTGTGGTTAACTTTGTGTGTCAACTTGACTGGGTTAAGAGTTACCCAGATAGCTGGCAAAACATTACATGGTGTCCCAAAAGTCTCAAAGTCACCATACATAAGGAAAATGAGAAATTATAGCTAAATGTACTTTTATTTACAAAATACACATTATAAAATTTTGCAAAATATTTACAAAATATTCTCTCTATATTGGCCACCTCTTTGTAGAATTTTTGTCTACCCAGAAAGATTAGCATTTGAATTAATAGATTGAGTAAAGAAGATGTGCCATTACCAGTGTGGGCAGGCATCATCCAATCCACTGAGGCTCAGAAAGAACAAAAGGCAAAGGAAGGGCAAATTCACTCTTTGTTTTGGATTTGGGACATCATCTTTCCCTGCCCTTGGACTTCAGAGCTTGGTTTCTTGAGCCTTCAAACTCTAGGACTTACACCAGAGACAACTTATGCTACCCAGGACCTCAGGCTTTCAGACTTGGGCTGACAGTTATACATGTGCCATTAGCTCCCTGCTCTCAGGCCTTTGGATACAGATTAAATTATACCACTGGCTTTTCTTGTTCTCCAACTTGCTGATAGTGTATCATGGAACTTCTTGGCCACCATACTTACATGAGCCTATTCTCATTAAAAATCACCTTTTATGTATTCTTATATCTTCTACTGGTTATTTCTATGGAGAGCCCTATCTAATAAATTAAATCAATAATCAAATCCTTCCAACAAAGAAGGCCAAGGAACCTTATAGATTCATAGTAAATTCAACCAAACATTTAAAGAAGAATTAAAGATAATATTTCCTACACTCTTAAAAAGAATTGAAGTCTAACATTACCATTATATAGAAGCCAAATAAGAACATAAGAAAAGAAAATTACAGGCCAATACATTCCTGAAAATAATAGATTAAAAAAATTCTAGGGTGGTGCCTGTGGCTCAAAGGAGTAGGGGACCAGCCCCATATGCCAGAGGTGGTAGGTTCAAACCCAGTCCCAGCAAAAAACTGCAAAATAAAAAAAATTAAAAAATAATAAAAGATTTTAAATAAAATGCTAGCAAATGAATTTAATAACCCATTAAAAAGATCATTCACCATAATCAAGTGGGATTTATTTGTAGAATGAAAGTATAGTCCAACACACATTAATCAATAAATGTGATCAATACCATAATACTAGAACAAATAAAAATCATATATTAATAGATACAAATAATTTGACATAATTCAACATCCTTTCATGATTTAAACCTCTAAACCAAATTATGTATGGAAGGAATGTACCTCAACATAAAAAAGTCATATATGATCATCTATAGCTAACTTTATACTCAATGGTGAAAAGCTAAAAGCTTTTCCTCTAAGATCAGGAAAAAGACAAGAATGCCAACTTCTATTCAAAATAAAAAAGGAAGATCTAGTCAGCATAACTAAGCAAGGAAAAAAATGCATTCAAATTAGAAAGGAAGAAATGAATTTGTATTTATTTACCTATTGCATGGTGCCTCATATAATAAAATCACAAGACTCCACCAAAAACCTATTAAAACTATGATCAGGTCCCAATAGTGTATTTTTGATGTTGCTTTAATTGCCCAGGGTGTCCTCCTCATAAAACATTTGCCCAGGCCGATTTCTTCAAGCGTTTTCCCTACACTTTCTTCTAGTATTTTTATGGTTTCATGTCTTAAATTTAAATCTTTAATCCAGTGAGAGCTATCTTAGTTAATGGTGAAAGGTGTGTGTCCAGTTTCAGTCTTCTACAGGTTGCCAGCCAGTTCACCCAGCACCATTTATTAAATAGAGAATCTTTTCCCCACTCAATGTTTTTAATTGGCTTGTCAAAGATCAGGTAATGGTAAGTAGCTGAGTTTATCTCTTGGTTCTCTATTCTGTTCCATACATCTACCTCTCTATTTTTGTGTCAGTACCATGCTGTTTTGATCACTATGGATTTATAGTATAATCTGAGGTCTGGTAGCATGATTCCTCCTGTTTTGTTTTTATTCCTGAGCAGTGTCTTGGCTATTCGAGGTTTTTTCTGATTCCATATAAAATGAAGTATTTTTTCAAGATCTTTAAAATATGACAGTGGAGCTTTAATGGAGATTGCATTAAAATTATATATTGCTTTGGGTAGTATAGACATTTTAACAATGTTGATTCTTCCCAGCCATGAGCATGGTATGTTTTTCCATTTGTTAACATTTTCAGTTATTTCTTTCCTTAAAGTTTCATAGTTCTCTTTATAGATATCTTTCACATCCTTTGTTAGGTAAACTCCTAAATATTTCATCTACTTTGGCACTACTGTGAACGGAATAGAGATCTTGACTGCTTTTTCAGCTTGGGTGCTGTTGGTATATATAAAGGCTACAGATTTATGAGTGTTGATTTTGTAACCTGAGATACTGCTATATTCCTTGATCACTTCTAGGAGTTTTGTAGTAGAATCCCTGGTGTTTTTCAGATATACTATCATATCATCTGCAAAAAGTGAAAGTTTAATCTGTTCTGACCCTGTATGGATGCCCTTAATCGGCTTTTCTTCCCTAATTGTGATGTCTAAAACTTCCATTACGATGTTAAAAAGTAGTGGAGACAGTGGGCACCCTTGCCTGCTTCCAGATCTGAGTGGAAATGATTTCAGTTTGACTCCATTCAATACAATATTGGCTGTAGGTTTGCTGTAGATGGTCTCTATCAGTTTAAGAAATGTCCCTTCTATACCAATTTTCTTAAGTGTTCTGATCATAAAGGGATGCTGGATGTTATCAAAAGCTTTTTCTGCATCAATTGA
>CAUYTI010116026.1:0-17995 GCA_963575145.1 Galago senegalensis
ACCAAAAAATGGCCAGGCGTTGTGGCAGGCGCCTGTAGTCCCAGCTACTTGGGAGGCTGAGGCAGGAGACTCGTTTGAGCCCAGGAATTGGAGGTTGCTGTGAGCATGATGCCATGGCACTCTACCCAGGGGAATAGCTTGAGGCTCCGTCTCAAAAAAAAAAAAAAAAAAAGAAAATTCCTCTCCCATAATAATTATTCTGAATGTTTGCCACCTCTTCAGATCCCTAAGCCTCCTTCCTCATCCTCAGCCAGTGACCTTTGTCTCCTAACGCACACAGAACATTAATGCATCAAGCCTTAATTGCATTAAGCAATAGCTCCTTAAACTTCTTGTCCCTACAAACTGATGCCTTAACCTTTCCTCCCAATCCAATGGAATATTCACCTGTCCTCCATATTGGTATTTAACGCTTGTGTTGTGAATCCCTTTCTTCCTGTCTCTTAGTTGTCTCCTTCTCATTTATTGTAAGTTGCTCCCTCTCTGCTATCCCTTCCCTTGCATGTAGATGTCATACTGAAAATAATAACAGCACGGCTAAGGTGCCAGCCACGTACACCTAAGGTGGCGGGTTCGAATCCCCTGCCTGGGCCGCCAAACAACAATGACGGCTGCAACCAAAAAATAGCCGGGCACTGTGGTGGGCGCCTGTGGTCCCAGCTACTTGGGAGGCGGAGGCAGGAGACTCGCTTGAGCCCAGGAGTGGGAGGTTGCTGTGAGCTGTAATGCCACGGCACTGTACCCAGGGGGACAGCTTGAGGCTCTGTCTCCAAAAAAAAAAAAAAATAAAATAAATAATAATAACAGCACAAAATTTCCCTGTACTACCAGGGAAGAAAAGTTTGCCGAAAAAAGATCCTTTATTTGTTACCTACTGTTCCTCACCTCTCATTTATTCCTTAATGTAATCTGGCTTCTGATGTTACAACTTAAAATTACTCACACTTAGCTCATCAGTGATTTCCAGATTGCTAATTGAACATTTCAGTCTTTATCTTCATTGGCTTATCTAGTATTTGATACTGATGGCCTTTGATTACTTAAAACTATCACCTGGCATATGGACAACTCCCCCTTATCTCTCCCCCTCCTCTTTTCCTGGCTCTGTCCTGCACTGGGTCTTTCCTACTTATAGGTTGATATTCCCTGTCTTGTGCCTACATATCAAACAATTTACCCATATAAAGCGTATAATTAAGTCATTGTTACTATATTCACAAGGTTGTGCACCCATCACCACAATTTATTTTTAGAACATTTTCATCACTGCAGAAAGAAACCCATACCTATTATAATAGCAGTTACTCCCCATTCCCTCCCCTCCTTCACCTTTCAACTCTAGGCAGCCTCTAACCTACTTCTTGTCTTAATATATTTGCTGGGCCTCATTTTGCCTGGTTAGATTTTTAAAATGTGGAATCTCAATGTGCTTAACAGTTTTAGTTTGCCCTCCATGTTATCGTTACTCAGAAATCTATATCTCAAATTCAGAACTCATGTTTTTTAAATTTTATTTTTTTTGTTGAGATGGGGTCTTTCCATATTGCCCAGGCTGGTCTCCAGTTCCTGGCCTCAAGCAATCCTCCTGCCTTAGCCTCCCAAGCCACTAGGATTACAGATGTCAAGTCACTTTGCCAAGCCCCAGGCCTTTCTCTTGACCTCTAGATCCAGAGAGTGAACTATTTTTTACTCATTTTCACCTCATAGATGTCCTAGAGGCGTCTCACACGGAATATTTCTAAAACTGCATTCATTTACCTTCAGGTCCTTTACCCTGTGCCTCCCTTTTGGAGAACGACACTACCTTCATGTCTAGCCCTCTGACCCCCTGCAGTCACTCAAACTAGAAATACGGAAGATGTAACAGACTGTTCCCTCACCCTGGCTGCTCTGTTTCTCTTCTCTTTTAAATATCTCTAGGCTCTGTCTTTCTTCCTATCCCCATCACAATTTCCTTCGTTCACGACCTTTGGCAAATCTCTGGACACGTCTGTCTGCATCCTCCTCCCCGGTCCATCCGCACTAATTTAATAAAGATCATTCCAAAGTACAAATTAATTATTAAAACTTTTATCAGTCATGGAGACCTTTCAGATTCAAGTAATAGAAAACCCAACTTTAAATAGGTTATTAATAAAAAGGGATTTGTAGTCTCTCACAGCAGGAAATCTGGAGATGGCTGCAGATTTTGCTTGAGCAGCTCCACTGTGTCATTGCTGGGATAGTTGAGATAATCTTGGTTTTTTGTTCATGGTGGCAGGATGACTGGCACAGTCCCAGGAATTAAATCAAAGGGAAAAAGGAGGGGCAGGGGCAGAGGCACCCATGGATATTCGTCAGAAAATCAGTATCTTTGTCAGAAGCCTTTTCAGTTAGATTTCTACTTACCTGTCACTGACTGGAACTGTCACAAGGCCATCTCTCGCTTTATAAAGGACTATATTGCTTCGATCACATAAAGGAATATAGAACTGGAACTATTAGTAGGTGCTAGCTACAATAGAAATAACTTCTGTAGATTGCTTGACAGTTGACAAAAGTCTGAACATCGTAGGACAGTGGTTCTCATCCTTCCTAATGCCGTGGCCCTCTAATACAGTTCCTGTGGGTTGCAGCCCACAGGTTGAGAACCGCTGATCTTAGGAAGACACCTGCTATTAGTCTTCATAAGAGAAGCAAAAACGTGGGATGGGAGCTTTTATCTTTCATTGCCTCTGTAGTAGAGTAGGCAGGCGTTGAATAAGCCATATTCCTTAACACTGCCCTACTTACAGTCCTTCAGTAGCTTCCCATTTCCTTCAGGGTAACAAAGTTCATCCTTCTTACAGGAACAAAAAGGGATCCTTGTACTCTTGTCCTTGTGATAGGTCTAGTTTGCTATTTGTCCATACTTATTGTAGCTCTCCAAATGGACTGTGACTTTTTAGGATGATTGTTTTTGTCCATGTCATTCCTTTCTTTTCTCGTTTCCAGGCCCCCCCCCTACCCCGCCCAACCAATAATACTCAAGCACAGAGTATTGGTCTTGCTCTTTCTCAAGAAACTTCCCTGACTCTCTCCTCATAATGACAATTGAATGTTTTGTTTTTGTGAGGTTCTTAAAAGCATCATATATTCCCAGTTCTTACTCTGGTGCTTGGCACATAGTGGAGCTTAATAAATGATGGATAAATGGATGAATATTTGAAATTTTCTACAAATCAGTTTAATTCTCAAATCTTATGGATTTTGTGATTTTCTAAATGTCCTGTATTTCTCTTAAAAGGAAAGAGGCTAATGCTTTTCATTTTTTATTTTAGACATACAGTTATGCCTTATTTGTGCCTTACCCAGTGTTTACTTTAAGGATACACAGATTTAGACACTTTTAAAAATGAGTTGAGGCTTGGCACCTGTAGCTCAGTGAGTAGGGTTCCAGCCACATACACCAAAGCTGGCAGGTTTGAGCCGGCCCAGGCCTACTGAAACAACAAAGACAACTGCAACCAAAAAAAAAAAAAAAAAAAAATAGCCAGGTGTTGTGGCAGGTGTCTGTGGTCCCAGCTACTTGGGAGGCTGAGACAAGACAATTGCTTAACCCCAAGAGTTTGAGATTGCTGTGAGCTGTGATGCCAAGGTACTCTACTGAGGACAACATAGTGAGACTCTGTCTCTAAAAAAAAAAAAAAAATGAGTTGAAAGTATCCCCTAAAATTTTTTTATTGAAAAGATTTTCATATTTTAATCTGACAGTTTTGAATAGAAATGTAATATTTAATGTTTTTATTTCAATTTGTAATCTAAAAAATCAGTACAAATATATTCTTAATTATCATAACCAATTTACCTTATAACCAGGATTGTCATCCTATTCTAATTCCTAAATTTATGTTTTGTTTACAATCACATTGGATCCAAGTTGAATTGGTTTAACTGTCATAAGCTTGAGAGAAAAGAGGCTGGGCAATTTTCATGTGTAATTTATACATTCAAGCCAGATAAGGGGAAAATGGTGTGTTTTGATAATTTGTTAAACTAATTTTGAGAAATGTGGTAGTATATTTGAGTGAATAGCATCAGAAATGGCAAATATCCAGGTAAACATAAAATACCATTTTATTCCTCTTAATTCTTTAAAATATGTATAATTGTTTAAACACAAATAATGTTGTCTCTTAGGGTTTATAATGTATATAGATGTTTATCAACTTTAGTGTAAAGAATGGCAAGAGTATAAATGGACTCCCTATGAGATTGTAAAGTTTCTACTTTTTTTTTTTTTTTAAGAGACAAATTCTCACTTTATCACCCTTTGTAGAGTGCTCTGGCGTTACAGCTCACAGCGACTTCCAACTCCTGGGCTTAGGTGATTCTCTTGCCTCAGACTCCAGAGTAGCTGGGATTATAGATGCCTGCCAGAACGCCTGGCTATTTTTTTATTGCAGTTTGGCCAGGGCCAGGTTCGAACCCACCCACTTTGGTGTGTGGGGCCGACGCCCTACCCACTGAGCCACAGGCACTGCCTAAAGTTTCTACATTTTATATGAAGTGGAAATCAAGTTAAGTAGAAAGAAGAGTTTGGGATATGTATATTAATTCCAAGAGCAACCAATAAGAAAATAATACAAAGCAAAGGCAAACCTAAATAAAATTCTAAAACGTATACAAATGATTTGAAGAATGCAGGAAAGAGGGAATACGGGAAAAAAAAAAACCCGGAGAAGACAGACTGAAAATAAATAATAAAATTGTAGACATGAATTTAGTCGTATCAATAACTACATTAAATATTACTGGATTAAACACTTCAGTTATGAGACAGAGATTATTCAAATGGGTAAACATCAAGGCCTTGCTATATGCTATTTACAAGAGATGAATTTTAAGTATAAGACATAGAGTCAAAGTGAATGGATACAAAAATATAAAGAATCCAAAAAATAAACATAAG
Source organism: Galago senegalensis (assembly GCA_963575145.1). NCBI lineage: Eukaryota > Metazoa > Chordata > Mammalia > Primates > Galagidae > Galago > Galago senegalensis. The sequence goes on from CAUYTI010116026.1 coordinate 4,931, forward strand.
AAAATTTAGAGTGGCTATATTAATATCATTTAAAATAGATATCAAGGCAAATGGTATTAACAGATGAGTGGAGGGATGTTCCATTTTTGACCAAAAGGTCATACATTAATGATTATGTCTTACTGAATTATAATAGAGCCTCAAAGTATATGGCGTAAACATTTTAAACATAAAGGGAGATTTGGACAAAGCTGTAATAATAGCTGGTGATCAAAAAAGTTTATAAGCATCCCACTTTCAGCAATTGATAGAACATCCACAGCCCCCCCAATCAGTAAAGATATAGGTAAATATCTAAATAACTACATCAACTATCTTGATCTGATATTTATTAAACACCATACTAATTTACAAAGAGAGACTATTGTGGGCCATAAAGCATGTCAATAAATTTAAAGGATTGAAATAATACAGATTATATAAGAACTAATAATAATATCTATAGGAAAACCTGAAATATTTGTAAATTAATTAACACGTGTCTAAATAATTCACATATCAATAAAGAAACTATAAAAGAAATTAGAAAATGTTTTTAACTGACTGATAATAAAAAAAGACTATCTGAAAATTGTGGGTATAGCCAAAGCACTGCTCAGAGGAAGACATGTATCTGTAACTGCTTATCTCGGTAAAAAAGAAAAGTCTAAAATCAATTAAGACAGCTTCAACCTTAAGAAACTAGGGGAAAAGAAAAAGCAAAGTAAACACAAAATAAGTTGAAAGAAGGAAATAATAAAGACAAGAGCAGGCATGGATGCAATAGAGAAATCACGTAATAGAGAAAATAAAACCAAAATTAGTTTGAAAAGATCAACAAAATTTATAAACTTCTAGCTATACTGATCAAATCACTGTTATGACAAATGAAAAACAGGTTATAAGTATAGAACCCTCGGACATTAAAAGGGTAAGAGAAGATACTGTATAACTTTATGCTCCCAAACTGATGACGTAGATGAAATGGATTTTTTTATTTTAAGAGATTGTGCAGTGGTACATTCATAGTTTGAACTCATCACCTCTGGCATATGGGGCCAGCGCCCTACTCCTTTGAACCACAGGTGCTGCCCAAGATTATGGCATTTTTGATAGTATGTTTGAAAAAAACTTTTTCATCCCATTTCTGTTAGACTTACTTATATAATTTTTTTTGTTTGTTTAAAAGACAGGGTCTTACTTTGTTGCCCAGGTTAGAATGCAGTGGTGTCATCATAGCTTACAGCAACCTCAGACTCCTGGGCTCAAGTGATAGAGTAGCTGGAACTACAGGCACATGCCACCATGCATGGCTAATTTTTAAATTTTTTTTTGTAGAGACAGGGGTCTTGCTGTGTTGTTTAGTCTGGTCTTGAACTCCTGGCCTCCAGGGATCCTGCTTAGGCTAGGAATACAGACATGGGTCACTGCACCCTGCCTTTTGTATATATATATATATTTTTTTTTAATTGGAAGAGCTATATATATACATCTATAAAAGTAAAATAAATTTAGAAAATAAATGCAAACAAAATGCAAAAACAATGAAAATGGTTTGACAAATTTGTAAGGAAAGCTGTCCTAGCTATAAGGAAAACTTTCTAACCTTTATGTAAATAACTTTCATTATCTATTTACCTCTATCTATGTATAGCTATTTCTTTATCCATCCCTCCGTTTGTCCACTCACCCATCCATCCGCGTAATCCTTCCTCCCTTCTTGACTGTATTTCATCTTGCCCAAGAACTGCTCTAACTCCAAGATCTTGAATTCTGAAATATCCTTCTTTGATATTTCACACAGAAATATTCTCACATCCTTCTGTCCCTGCACCTTGCCATGAGCTCTCAGAGAGTTTCCTCCTTTACTTTTATCCCGACCTAAATCTTCCCAGCCTGTCACACCTTCTGGTTTAACTCCACTTGCCATTCTGTTCGATACAGACCCTTAGATCAACTGTATAGAGAAACTTGCACTGTTATTCTTACTTCACTCATAGAGTCAGTTCTGCCACAGTGATTTTGCCAACTCCCGGACTTGGGTGAATGAACCTCATTGACTCTTTTTTGATTCTTGTGCCTAGGAGGCCTATCTTTATTCCACAGTGTCATAAAACCCATCCTTTTGGTTTATTGTGCTACCCAGAAGTCATCACTGGTCTTTTGTAGCATATCAATTAGCTTCCTTTTTTGTAACAGAGCACTTAAGACTTAGTGGCTTAGACATTAATCATTCGGCTCACAATTCTATGGGTTGGCAGTTGTGGAGTGCCCAGCTGGGCAGTTGTTCTGGACTGAGTCAGGCTTGGCTCATCACAGCTGGAACTCACTCATGTGTCCTTGGTCAGCTTCTGGGTGACTCACAGTTTTTCTGCACGTGGTCTTTCCTCTTCCAGGAGGCCAACTCAGGTTGGTTCACATGTGGTCAGATTCGAGAAGTGCATGAGGCCTTCTGGGTCTCGATTCTGGGCTTGTATAGAGCCTCTGCCTATGTTGTCCCTGGGAGTGAGGAGAGTCCTGATGAGAGCAGTTACATAGAATTACGGGCATTTGTACAAACTACTGTAGGTAACCTGATTTCTTTCTGGTTTGCTGTTACCTAGTATCCCCAAAGCACTTATTGTAAGGCTTTTGTTTTCCCTGGAAAGTCTTCCAATTTTTTGGCTTTCCTGTGTAAGAGAATTACTTTCACCTGAAATTTCTAGGCCTAACTTAGTTTTTTAAAAGTTTCATTGAGGTACCACTTCCAGTTTTAGAATATTTCCCATTACCTCAAAAGATTTTTCAAGCTTGTTGCAGTCAATCCCTTTTCAACACTCAGCCCCCGGAAGCCACTCGTCTTCTTTCCCTGTGTGTAGGTTTACCTTTCCTGGACGCTGCTTGTATGTGGAAGCTTAGGCTCTGTGGTCTTTCACGTCTGACTTGTTTCGGGTAGCTCAGTGATTTTGAGATTCTTCCATGTGTAGCGTGTGTCGCTGATTTATTCATTTTTATCATAAGTAGTATTTCATGCCGTGACTATACCACACTTGGCTTTCTACTCACCAGCTGATGAACATGGATGTTTCCTACCAATGTTTAGTGACTGTAAATCACGATGCTATAAATATTTGCTTCAAACCATTGCAGGGATATTTCTTCCCTTTTGGCATATAGGAGTTGTATAGCAACTTTAATTTTTTTCTTAAGAAGTTGTCAAATTGTTTTCTAAAATAGCTGTATGATTTAATATTACTGCCAGCGATGTATGTGGAGTCCAGTTTGTCCACATCCTCGGCCACACTTGTTATTGTCTTTTTGATTACAACTATTTTAGTGTGTCTGTAGTGACATCTCTGTAGTTTTCATTTGCATTACCTAATAAATGAGATTGAGCATCTTTTTATGTGCTTTTCAGCTGTCCATATAAATTCTTTAGTGTCTTCTTCTTGAGTGGTAAGATGTCTTTATACATTCTGGATACAAATCCTTTAACAGATGATATGCAGATATTTTCTTATGGTCTGTGGTCTGTCTTCTCATTTACATATTGGTGTCTTTTTAAATGCAAAAGTTTAAAAATTGTAATAATACCTACATATCAGTTATTTTCCTTTCTGGATTGTGCTTTTGGTGTCATTCCTAACAACTCTCTGCCTCATCCAAGTTAGTTTAGTTCTTATATTTCATCTGTGATTGATTTTAAGATTTTCTCTATTTTCTGAGTTTATGAATTACTGGTGTTAATTATTTTAAAATATTTAGAAGAGCTTATCGGTGAAGCTGTTTGGGGCTACTAGTGTTTTCTTTATGGGAAGATTTTAAGTTTTCCGTTCAATGTCTTTCTGTTACATTATGCTATGTTGTGTTATTTTTGGTTGCAATATTGCCTGGGCTAGAGTGCAGCCATCACTATGCTCACTGCTTCCTCAAATTCTGGGGCTCAAGTGATCGTCCTGCTACCTCAGCCTCCCTTGTGTCTGGGACTATAGGGTAATTTTTCTATCTTTGTAGAGTTGGAGATTTTGCTGTGTTTCTCAGGCTGATCTTGAACTCCTGACCTCAAGGAATCCTCCTGCCTTGGCCTCCGAATGTGCTAGGATTACAGGCATAAGCCATCATAGCTGGTCCAATATTTTTATTTATTTTTTTATAGTTGTTCTGATTGTTTTTCTTCTTGAGTCACTTTGGTAATTTGTGTTCTAGGAATTGTTCATTTCATCTAAGTTGTTTAATATGTTGGCCTAACATTGCTTATATCATTCCCTTCTACTCCTTGTAATTTCTGTAGGGTTGGTAGTACTTTCAGATTCTCGTTCTGTTGCACACTTCTGTGACTGTGCTGGTATCTGGAGACAAGTGGCAGATTATAGATTACTGCTATAATCTCTTGGGATAAGAGAGGAGGTTTTGGCTCCTGTGGGTTTCTTTGGGGACCTCTGATATTGCTGCCGATTGGATTGCTTAGCAGCTTAGGTGTTCCTTTCTTGCCCCTCTAACCAGAATCAGGGAGCTTCTTCTAGGGTTTTCTCCATATTTACCTCCATACCCACTTTTGGGTTTCAGGCTGAAGTGTTGCATCACATTCAATCTGGGGGGATACTGGAAGTCAAAAATGGCAAAGTTACCCCTGGCTTGATAGACTTTGAAGTCTGCCCTTTTAACTTCTATCTGCTTGCTACTATTTACTTTTCAGAATCCTCAAATGCTACTTAATACATTCTATTCAGTTCTACAGCTGTGTTCAGTGGGAGACATGCTTATTCTATTTTATTGTAACCACAAACAGGGTCTATTTTTAATTAGTCTGTCCTCCTACCTCCTCAAGCCCATTGCTTTTCTCTTCTTATTTATTTGCCATTTGGAAAATCCTATAGCCTTCTGACATCTAGTAGGGTAACGCTGGTGGAGATATGTATTGCTACATGTAACTCAAGAAGTACTGATGATTCCATTTAATTTGTCATTTTACAAAGTTTTTAGGAATCAAATTTCAGCACATTTTCATTAGGAAAAGTTTCTTTTTTTTCTTTTGTCCAATTTTATTATTCTGTACATTTTCTGGATTTCCCTCCAATTTTTGGTCTCTAACTCTTGACCTCATGCGATCCTCTATCTTGGCCTCCCGAAGTGCTAGGATTACAGGTGTAAGCCACCTGGCCTGTCCTCCCTCCAACTTGTGAAAATGAATAGTTACAATTAAAGAACTACCTGCGGATTTTAGAGAAAACAATATCTCATCGTGTTTACTGATGAACTTACAAAGAGAATTTAACTCTCATATTAAGAAGTAATTGCAGGCAGTGCCTGTGGCTCAGTGCGTGGCTCGTATATAAGGTGACCAGATTTTAACATTGGTAAAGCAGGACACCATTGACCAGGGGCTGGGGTGGGGGGGGTGTTCTTAATTAAAAATTTGGTCTATATGGAACAACAAAAATTTTCATAGAATGCAAAAATAGTATGTATATTTTTTAATTTCAACATAAGTACAATTTACAAATATAATACATTAAAAAATTAAGTACAGTATTATTTTATTCTTTGGCATATTTCTCATTTGAGTGAATTTTTTTTAGTAGATTGCTGTCGTTGTTTAAAAGGTCATGAAATTTATCACAAGAATTTGTTAAATTATATTTCACACATAAAATGGCTCAAAGTCTCAACACTTAATTGTGATTTTTCTGATGTCCACACTTTATTTACCGTAGGAAAAATGCGTTCGGTTGCAGCATTAGTTCCTGGTAAGGACAGTGCGTATCGCACGGTTTTTAGTGCATCATTGTATGGAACATGGTTTATTTCAAAATGATAAAATACTTCTAACCATTTGTTCTCTATTGTGATTTTTGCTGATGCCCAAGATTTAACCTTTTCCTTATCAATATATTTTTTGAATAATGATACCTTGTAAATCGTGTCACTTTCAAGGCCGGTGCTAGACTTTTTGCCGCCACTATAAAATATAAATAATATGAGTACTGTCTGCTAAATTCATGAAATAAATAAATAAATTACTTACCTAAATTATCTGAATAGTTGATTTGTTGACATCACTTATTTAACTAGCACTAGCACGCAGTACTATGAGTATTGTCTGAGAGACAGTTACAAAATGTTTTCGTGTTGCCAATGCCAAAAAATGCCTTTGTTCATTAAGTCCTAACAATGGTGGTCGAATTCTAACAACTGATCAACAATGAGAACTTTGATAAGGAGTTCTTGATAATCAGTTCTCAATAATTATTTGTTATAATTAAAGTTTAACATTATAAAATTAACAAAAATAATATAAAACTCACATCCTGGTGAAATAGCCATATGGTAGCCGAAAACCAGATATTCCTTTCCTGTTCTCCTGCCGTTCCCTAGCTTGTCAGGCATTCTTTCCAAAAATCAGGACTTTTTAAAAACACTGCAGGATGCAGGACAAATTGTTAAAAATCAGGACTGTCCTGCCAAAAGCGGGACGTCTGGTCACCTTACATAGACCAAGGATGGTGGGTTCAAACGTAGCCCTGGCCAAATTGCAACAAAAAATAGCTGGGCATTGTAGCAGATGCCTGTAGTCCCAGCTACTCAGGAGGCTGAGGCAAGAGAATCACCTAAGCCCAGGGAGTTGGAGGTTGCTGTGAGCTGTGATGCCACAGCACTCTACTGAGGGTTAATAAGTGAAACTCTGTCTCAAAAAAAAAAAAAGACATAATTGAGCAGCAGACCATTAATAAGTTTTAAAAAACTGACCACTTCTGGAGAATAATTAAAGAAACATTCATTACATACATTCCTGCTACTACCCACTCATGGAGGATGCAACAGGCATTTGTGAGCATGTCAGGTTGATCTACAGCAGTGTTTCTCAACTTTTTTTTTTTTTTAATCTCAGGACTCACTTAAACACCACACACTTAAATTATGTTGATCAAAAAAAAGAATGATCAAAAAAAAGAATGTACCTGATCACTTCTGAGGTTTATCTTACAAGGGTACAAGTGAATCTTTCTAAGAGTAGAATGTGAATGTTTTAAAACAATAACTAAGAAAATGACGTGAAGGCTGTGTTAACCAGTTTGATGGAAGTGTTTCAAATTGTGTGTGAAAACCCCACACTGTATCCCAGAAGGGCATTAATGTACATAGTTACCATTCAATTAAAAAAAAAAACAAAAGAATGTACCTACCGGGAGGCACCTGTGGCTCAAGGTGTAGAGTGCTGGCCCCATATACCAGAGGGGCCAAAAATAATAAAACAATATACCTATTGTGCTTTGAACTTCTTTCAAAAATAATTTAATTAATGTTCTTTAAAAATTTCCATGGCACACCAGTGTGCCGTGGTACACTGGTTGACAATCACTGATCTAGAATGTAACTGTCTCTTGTTTTGAAAATTGTTATAGGACATCATACAGTAAATCTCAAATGTATCTTCCAAATTTGATAAAACTGCCCAGTTTTATTTTAAGAGATTCAGTTACAAAGAGAAACTTTTACAGATTAAGTCATAATGAGATCTAATGTCTACTGTTCTTAAGTCCTGTGTGAGATTTTAATTTTGGGTGGTATTCTGAGAATCCAATGTAAGCTATGGGCCTATGGTGATATGCACATAGATACTTTTGCATGTATTTTATTTAATTTATTTTTTTTTATTAAATCATAGCTGTGTACATTAATGCAGTCCTGGGGTATAATGTGCTGGTTTTATATATAATTTGAAATATTTTCATCAAATTGGTTAACGTAGTCTTCATGGCATTTTCTTAGTTATTGTGTTTAGACATTTATATTCCACATTTAGTAAATTTCACATGTACCCTTGTAAGATGCACCAAGGGTGTGGTCCCACAAAGTACCCTCTGCCCATCCTTCCCCTTCCCCTCCCCCCCTCCCCTTTTCCCTTCTTCTTGGTTTCATAGTAGGGCTGAGTAGATTGGATACTTTTTTTCTATTCTTGAGATACTTTGCTAAGAAGAATATATTCCATCTCCATCCATGTAAACATGTAGGAGGTAAAGTCTCCATCTTTCTTTAAGGCTGCATAATATTCCATGGTACATACATATACCACAATTTATTTATTTATTTATTTATTTTTTTGAGACAGAGCCTCAAGCTGTTCCCCTGGGTAGAGTGCCATGGCATCACAGCTCACAGCAACCTCCAACTCCTGGGCTCAAGCGAGTCTCCTGCCTCCGCCTCCCAAGTAGCTAGGACCACAGGCGCCTGCCACAACACCTGACTATTTTTTTTTTTTTTGGTTGCAGCCATCATTGTTGTTTGGCAGGCCTGGGCTGGATTCGAACCCGCCACCTTAGGTGTATGTGGCTGACGCCTTAGCCACTTGAGCCACAGGCACTGAGCCAATATACCACAATTTATTAATCCATTCATGGGTCAATGGGCACTTGGGCTTCTTCGATGACTTAGCAATTATGAATTGGGCTGCAGTAAACATTCTGGTACAAATATCTTTGTTATAATGTGATTTTTTTGGTCTTTTGGATACATACCTAGTAGAGGAATTGTAGGATTGAATGGCAGGTCTATTTTTAGATCTCTAAGTATTTTCCAAACATCTTTCCAGAAGGAACGTATTAGTTTGCATTCCCACCAGCAGTGTAGAATTGCTCCCTTTTCTCCACATCTGCACCAACATCTCTGGCTTTGGGATTATGTGACGTGGGCTAATCTTTTGCATGTATTTTAAAATGCCTCCAGGGGCCTCATAATGTTCATCGCTAGGTTGATAGGGTGCAGATAGGCTCTGGGTAACAGCTCTTGCAGTGGCAGGGCTCACTCTAATCCTAGCACTCTGAGAGGCCAACGTGGGTGGATTGCCTGAGCTGAGGAGTTCAAGAACAGCCTGAGCAAAAAGTGAGACCCTGTCTCTACTAAAAATAGAAAAACTAGCCAGGCATTGTGGTGGGTGCCTATAGTTCCAGCTACTCACACCATGGCACTGTACCCAATGTGACAGAGTGAGACTCTGTCTCAAAACAACCAACCAACCAACCAAACAAACAAACAAACAAAACTCTTATAGTAAGATAACAACATATTCCTGTCTAGCTGGGATCAGTATCATTTTTTGTAAATTTTTGCCAGGTAAAAATTTGTGCTGAGAAATGCCTTTTTGTTTCATTTGTGATTCAGGTATGGGGTACTGTAGGTAATTTTTTGTAAATTACCTGTGATATTTACAGAAATAGTAATTCACAAAGTCATCTCTAATCCACAGTCTACAAATTCCAGCTCAGATCTTTTCTATGAAACATAGCAGTTGGAGGTTCCTTTTAGGGCCACAGGCTCCAAGTTTGTTTTAATAGTGAACTTGTGGATATTTAGGAAATAAATGGGGCTACAGAAACTCCCTTGGGAGATGTTTCTTACCCTCCTGTATGCTGCAGTGATTGGACCATATTAATTGAATTGAAAGATACTATAGGCATCCATACCATAATAGCTGTGGCAGAACAGAGGCTTCATGCATTCTGCAGCCATTGTTTCACTAACATATACTCATAATCTAACATGCACAGAACATCTTCCGTTTCCCTGTGTTCCTGGTCTACCCTCTGTGCCTGGCTGGAAATATGGTCCTTCTGTCTTTCAAATACTTTTTACAATTGTCTTGTATAACAAAGAGAGAATAAAAGGAAGTTGAGTGATAGAGAATAAAAAGAAAAATGACTTATACAGTATTTAAGTTGGAAAAATCACGAATTGAATGGTTTATATGAGTTCTTAAAATGATAGTGAATGGGAGTAGGATGATTTTAGGCTCCTCTTAAAATAGTGAGATCCCATCCTGTCCCACATCCTGTCCTGGAGATGACCTAGTTATGGGAAAATGATCACAGCTGTCATTTTGAGGGCTTCGTCTGTCCCAGGTGTCTTTCCATATGTCCTATCTCATTTAATGATCACTTACCCAAGATCTCTTGGTTCCCAGAGCTGAAACTCAAACTCTGGTCCTCCTGTTTACATGGTCAGTACACTCAGTACCACCTAGAAGCAAAAAGGTGGGGCTGAATTACATCCAGCTGAACTGGCCTTTGCCTTTTCTGTGTGTCCTGGGATCAGTGTTATTCACGTAATTAACTTCTTCAATGTCGAAAGCTCAGAATAACCCTTGAGCTTGCTCTTCAGGACTTAGAGGCCTGGCAGTTGCCATCTGGAAGCAGGTGGGACTCGGATGGGATCAAGTTTTAGCTTTAAGAAGTAAGATTCTCTGAGTTTCACTTTTTGATTTTTGAAATCCTTGAAGAAATGAGTTTCTCTTATTTCATTTGTGTTCTGATGTTCCTTTTTCAAGCATATTCTAGAATTCAGATTTCTGAGTCATCAGAAACTATGAGACATATGATTGTCATAACAGGCAAATAGACCGCATTTTCTCCATTGTTATTAGAAAGAAAAACGTGCTGGTGTTTTCCACAGATGAGGTCAGTACCTGTGTGAGGCTGAATCCCCCCTCGCTCTGATGTCTTTGACTACGCTGCAGTCTGCTGGTTACATTACTGATGTGGCAGAACGGGAAAAAACAAAACCAAAGGCCAATTTTTAAATAACATTCTTAATTGCTTAGATGCTTTTAAAATATTTAGAACACCTAGCTGTATGTCTGAATCATCAGCTGTGCTGGGTGGGAGATAAAATTGGGAAATTCTGGCTGGCTATTGCTATATTGCAATTTCTCTAGAAACCTCAAGAAAATAATGGACTCAAGTATGCCTTGAGCTGTTCTCTGAGAAACTATGGCAACGGGCCTTTTAATTAAAGCTGAAGTAGGGTGTGTGGCTTAGAAAAACAGAGATACTGCCAATTGATATGGGAATAATCCAGAAAACTAAAAGAAAATTTTTTTCTCTTTAGATATATTTGGCAACTCTTTGTTATCTACATTGTTCAAAGCAAACAGTACTAAACTCTTTTTGTGAATATCAATATTTGGCTTTGGAATATGCTATGTTTTTTTCTTTAAGGAAATACATCTCCCTAATTATGTTTTTTAAAGATTAATATTCAGATTATTTTGTGTTTTCTGAGTACATGTTAATTTACAATTCTAAGGGGTAGCCTAGTGGCATCCTCAGTTTCAGAGGGCAGCCAACCTTTGTTAGTTCATGGAATGAATAATCTCTCCCTTTTGATAATGGTGACATTAGTGTACATTTTCTCTTTCTCTGTATGTGTGTGTGTGTGTGTGTGTATGTACGTATGCAAAGTACACTGGTGGGCTGATGACCAACAAATTAATAAATGGTTTCCTTCTTGCTAGTGTGCTAGGATTTATAAGCTTAGAGTATAACAAAAAGTAATTTAATATATTGCTAGCTTTCCAAATTAAGCCAAAGTTAAATGGAAAGGTGAGAATTGTCATTTTTCTCAGATCAAAGTATGTGCTATTGCTAACAACCCTCAGTGATGGGCAGATTGTATTGCCCCTGTGTGCGGGGTCTGAGATTTTGAGTTAATGGCTAATGTTTTAGCCATCCTGTCGGAGTAGTGCCCTTGTTCATTCTTAAAATATACCTATCTAGAAGATAAACTTGCATAGTCACATAGTGAGGCAACAGCTAGAAAGAATAGTAGCATTTAATGAAATAAAATGCCCTCCTTGGGAGGCTGAGCTGGGAAGATCGCTTGAACCCAAGAGGAGTTTGAGACCAGCCTGGGCAACATAGCAAGACCCTCCTCTCTAAAAAATAAAAACGTAAGAAGTAAAAAGTAATAGTGACAAATATAAAAGACCTTGAGCCAGGGACAGTGTAGAAACTGGCTCGTCCATTAGCCTGTTTTAGAGTCTCCTTGGTCCTTGCTTTCAAGTCCCCTTCCATTATGCTGTGGGCAGAGCTGGCTGTCTATAATCTGATCTGATCTTCCATTCCTTTTGCTTAATGGCTTTTCTTTTCTGAATCGGTTCCTGTTGCTTACAGGATTAGTACATCCTCTCTCAGTGTCAGCTCCTGCCTGACTCTAATGCCTACCCTCGATGCAGCAGTTTGACGTGCCCTGTCCCTTTCTGTTTTCATGCCATTGCTCGTGCTGAAATTCCTCTGCTCCAGCCTTTTTGCATGGCAAACTTCTATTTCTACTTCAAAATAAGGATTAAACATCACCTCTTGCCTCCTTTTATTTCATAGTCCTCTCTTAATCTTCCCAAAGGTTCTCCCCTCTGAGAATGGATGAGGGCACCAGATATGGGATTTACATACACATCTGTCTTGCCAAGACAGGTATACCATGGAATTTTTGTCTTGTATGGCATCTGGCATGAGAAAGGTAACTTACCTTTTGCTGTGTGTTTGATGTTGGGTTAAGCATTTGAGGAATGAATGAATGGAGTGGATAAAATGATTGGAGAATCATTTTGAGAAGACACCGAGTAGGTGAGATTTAGTTCTGTCGTTTTCTCTCTTCCCTCTTTCCCACTCTCTTCTCGCCCTCCTAGCACCTGTCGCTGTCATGTCTGTCCTGTGGCTTCCCAAAACACCTTCAAGGCCTGGCTCGGCTTGCCTCTGAAGAACTAAGTACCCCCGAGCTTCGGAAACGCGCTTTGCCTTTCTTCCCCAAACTTCTACCCTTAACTCCAATTAAAATATCATATCTATGCTGAAGAATGCAGCTAGATATAATTAGAGGATTATCATTTCAACTTAATTTATGCCAGGCTATAACTGACTGACAGGGAGGCAGCAGGAAGTGTTTGAATTTTGAATTCCATGGTGAAAGTGGTTGATACTGTGTTCAGATTTCTGACTGTGTACATAACCTTCTCTTTCACAAAGTATATTAATACCATGCTAAACATATTTTCATACCAGCATTTTAGATTATGTCATTTTCATACCAGCATTTTAGATTATGTCATGACAAGGGAATTTTTTTTTTTTTTTTTGAGACGGAGCCTCAAGCTGTCCCCCTGGGTAAAGTGCTGTGACATCACAGCTCACAGCAACCTCCAACTCCTGGGCTCAAGCTATTCTCTTGCCTCTGCCTTCCATGTAGCTGGGACTACAGGTGCCCACCACAACACCTGGCTATTTTTTGGTTGCAGCTGTCATTGTTGTTTGGCGGGCCCAGGCTGGATTCGAACCC
>CAUYTI010116027.1:0-34626 GCA_963575145.1 Galago senegalensis
TTTTTTTTTTTTTAAGTTTTATTTTATTATTATAATTTTTTTTCTTTGCAGTTTTTGGTGGGGGCCAGGTTTGAACCCACCACTTCTGGCATATGGGACTGGCACCCTACTCCTTGAGCCACAGGCACTGCCCAACATAAAGGTCATTTTCATTTCAACCACATATGCAAGAGAATCGTCAAGGGAAACACGGCACGATCCACCACGTCACCCACTTCACGACACCTATTGTCCACATGTGACTGACTATTTCCTCAAAGTCTCTCGAGAGGAACACCCTCCTCACCGTGGTGAAAGCTTAACTAGAGTATCCCTCGGTAGGGGCAGGAGGAACGCTAAGCAGACACGGTCAGCTGTTCTGCTTCAGCTTTGCTTCTCAGACTCCATCATCCATCTTGCAGACCACGCTTTTCCAGCTTCAGCTCTCACCTAGGCTTCTCGACGTGCTGGGATGGACTTTTCACCGGTCACACTGTGGGAGTCAATGCTTTCCAAGGTCAGAAATGTAGCTCTATTTATGCCTTGAACACTCTTTGTTCCCAGAGTGTCAGTAGGTGCTACTGGGAAGGTAAGTCCCTCTGTGTAGGTGGTAAACTGGCTTTACCCTAAGGACTGACAGGCAAGCCCTTTGGCCACAAGGATGAGGAGAATACTAGCTTCAGGGCACCAATAACAAAGCTCTCGTCCAGTTAATAAAGAAAAGGGGCTACATACAACCCTTTTCTAAGTGTCTGTCCGTTCTTGAATTTTGTACATTGCTCAGTTATGAAGACGCAAGAAAACACAAAATCGAAGTTTTAGGGACAGCCTACAGGCTCGGTTGATTTTTGTATGTTGATTATGATTAGCTAACTTGTTTGGTTTTGTCTTATCTAAGCCTGTGAGTCCCGCGACTAGGCCGGCAAGGTGGCTCAGACCTGTAATCCTAGCACTCTGGGAGGCTGAGGTGGGTGGATTGGCTCTAGCTCCCAGGTCGCAGACCGGCCTGAGGAGCAAGACCCCAGTCTCTGAAAATAGCCAGGCGATGTGGCGGGCGCCTGCAATCCCAGCGGCTTCCGGAGGCTGAGACCGACTGACTGCGGGACACCCACAGCCAGAGTCTGAGCTCGAAGCGAGCTGTGACTCCATTGCACTCTGCTCAGGGCCTAGGGTGGGACTCTATCTCAATGACGACGAAGACAAAATAGAAAGATGCTTCTAGAGTAACTGAGGACATACAAAGAAGAAGATACTTTTGCACAGTTGTCTAATGTGCTTGGGTATCTAGGCGTGGTGGCGTTACAAAAGAGTCCAAAAAAAAAAAAAAAAAAAAGAAAAAGAAAAAAGTTAAAAACACGCAGTGGTGCCTGTGGCTCAGGACACCAGCCCCACTACACCGAGGGTGGCGGGTTCAAACCCGGCCCCAGCCAAACTGAAATAAAACTATAGCTGGGTATTGTGGCAGGCACCTGTGCTTAACACAAACCCTGGAGACATACAAATGCCTGGTAGTGGGTCTGTCATCCTGCTGCCAGGTTTGCATACCTTTCACCAAAGTATGCATACCTTTGACAGAGTCTCAACTACTCGGGAGGCTGAGGCAAGAGAATTACCTAAGCCCAAGAGCTGGAGGTTGCTGTGAGCTGTGATGATACCATAGCACTCTACCAAGGATGGCAAAGTAAGACTTTGTCTCTAGAAAAAAAAAAAAAAGAATTATCTTTGAGTTCTAAAGAATTGCTTCTATGTTTTCTGTAAAATCTTGACATAGTTAGTGGGGGAATTGAGGCTAGAGAGTGCACTTGCTTGTACTGCTGACTGGTGCTAGTTAAGTGACAGGTCTTGACTGGCTCCAGTGACATTCCTAAAGTGGCACGCCAACAATTGGCTTCAAGATGCTCACTCTGTGGTGCATCTGACCCTGACTAGTTTGGGGACATTGCATCTTTATAAGAGTGTTATCTTTAGTTTTAGAACAAATCCAGCAAAGCAGCCCATTTTGCCTTGGTGACGTTTGTGATGCCTATCTAATACCAAGGGGCATGCTTTTAGAATAGTAAAGCACCCAGATCAG
Source organism: Galago senegalensis (assembly GCA_963575145.1). Taxonomy (NCBI): domain Eukaryota; kingdom Metazoa; phylum Chordata; class Mammalia; order Primates; family Galagidae; genus Galago; species Galago senegalensis. The sequence continues at coordinate 2,054 of CAUYTI010116027.1, forward strand.
TATCTCACACTGAATAGGCTTCATGGAGAGGTGTGGATCCCTCTTTAATACTCCTGTTAGAAAGAATGGAAGAGAAGTGAGGAGTTGGAGCTCCTGTCACAGGTTGAAAAGACAAACAAATGGCTTTGACCACTAAGAAGATGAAAGCCACAGCTTTACCGGGAGAAATGAAGAGCTTGCAGGCTTTGGAATCAGTGCTGGTACAAGGATGCCTGCTTTGGGCAATGCCTCCATAGAGTAGACTGAATACACACAGATCATAATTTGGTTAAAATATGAGTGGCTTCTATTCATTCAAAATAGTAATCAGAAAATTTCCAGTAGTTTCTTGTGGTAAATCCATAAATCAGTGGTTCTCAACTTGTGGGTAGTGACCTACAGGAGCTGTATTAAAGGGCCTCGGCATTAGGAAGGTTGAGAACCACTGCCACAGACACTAACCTGGTCAAAGGTATGCAAACCTGGCAGCAGGATGACAGACCCACTACCAGGCATTTGTATGTCTCCAAGGTTTGTGTTAAGCAACTTGGTCTTTAAAAACCTCAGGTAGTGAATGGAAGTCTGGATGTGGTAGCTCTAATATACCCACTGGGGCATCTGGTCCAAATAAGTCTGAGGCTTGCCTCTTTGCCCAGGCCTTCCAGGAAAGACACACCCAGAATGTCTGCTCTCAGCATTTCTCTAGTCTCTACTGCCTGGAGGGACTTGCAGCGGTGAAACCCTAGTGCTGCAATTGAGGGAGTTCTTTGTCATGTTCACAGTGAAACTGCAGGAGGAGGTCTTGGTGCCCATATTAAACCTTGGGTTTCAGCAGTCAGGGATGTCAATGTGGCAGCCACCTTGGCAAGCCATTCAAGATACCTCTGTTAGCATCATAGCACACTGAGCACATCCTGGACAGGATATAGTGTGTGTGCTAGACACAGAGCTCTGGAGAGAGTGCCAAACAGCTCTGCACTCTCTAAGCCATTCAGAAGGCTCTGGGTAGAAGCCACATTTTGGCAGGCCAAGGGGAGCAGTCAGAGGAAGCTCTGAGTTGGCTCTGAGCACCCAAGAAGTGCAGTGCCATGGTGACAGGCTGACATGGCCAGTCTCATAGGAGCCACCACAGGGCCTGGTCCAGGCCACCCTGTGGCCAGTTCTCCCACCATAAGACCACTGAGCACTCCTCCTTCCCCAATGCACTCCAGGCACAATAATTGGCTCACCCAAGGGGTGTCCAATCTACGTTCACAGATCAGCTGTGGGTTATGAGGACTTTATTGCACCCCCTTTTGTGATGGATATCACAAAGGCACAGACATTTTTATTTTATTTTATTTTTTTGATCATCAGTTTTCATTAGTGTTTGTGTATGTAATGTGTGGCCAAAGAAAACAACTCTTCTTACAGTGTACAGCAGGGAAGAAAAAAGGATGGACACCAAAGCCAGGAAGTTGTGTATTTTCCACCCTCAGCAGAGTTGGTTACGCTCTTCTTTCATTGCTCCATGTCTGTCTGGGTTCTATACTAATTTTCCTTTTCTTTTCTGTCCTAGACATGTATCCTAAGGGTGCATTTGGTGGGAGAGTATTGCACATGATTATTATATTTTAATAATCACAACCATAATGGTAATTTCTTAACTTTACCTAAAAGTTAAAGAATTAAAAGAAGTAAAGAAGTAAAAGTTAAGGAATTATCATGATAAATCAATTTCTCTAATTCTAACATTTTTTAATAAATGTTAAAGTCTATACAAGGACATTTGCAATCTTTTTTCTTTTCCTACTGTAGACTTTTTATCTCATCATCGTTTACAAAATACAGATTTAAAAAAATTAAGTTGAATGTTCTAATTCATTTTTTATTTCTGATTAAATCTAGTTTGTATTTTAGAAAGCAATTGGTTTCTATCTTCTTTAAAAAATGTACATATATAGAAATTGGCAAGAGGCAGCAATGTCCTACTTTAAGAAATTATCTGGATTAACAATTCAAAAACATTTTTATATCTAATCTGCCTTAAATAATATTCTAAATCACTTCTTTGAGTCTTTGAAAGATTTAAAAATGAAAAATTATAATTTATTTTCAGTTGTTGAGTATATTGTTCATCTCAACTGTTGAGAAAACAAAGAAACAATAGACAAATATCTCCATCTAGAGCCTGTTTAGGAAAAATAGAATTGCTCAGAAGAAATCATTCTGAATTCTGATGATAGGCTGCAATGCCTCAGCTCATCAATATGTCAGGAGAAAACATCAACAACAGGACTCAGTTTGGAGAGGACATTGTTTAACGGGGTTTATATCCCCCAGAATGCTGGCTTAGTTTCCATTAATGTATCCTAAGATTGCTGGGCATAAAGTAATTCAATGCTTTATAGCGCAAATGAACCAAATGAGGCTCTAACTTCTCTCTGTCTAATACTATCCCTGCATAAGCAGCAAATAAATAATTTGGAGTCTCTGTGGTAAGTTGCTTCATAAAAGTAAGCACAGGGTGCATTGGAAAGAAAAGTGACACTTCAACCAATCTTAGCAGCTCAAGGCCAAATATCCTGGAGAAATTGATATATAAATTAAATTGTAAAAGGGTATTTTTATTTTGTATTTTTTTAAATTTGTCTTCATGTGAGTTTTTAGTTTGAATTATAAATATTGACACCCCTCTCTCATTTTTCTCCTCCTGCATCTTTACTCTGAAATTTATTCATTCTTTATCTATTTTTTTCTATCTCTACCTTTTCTATTTATATTAGTACCTTCCCCTCAGCTTATAATTCATGTTAAAGATACCTGCAATTCTCAATTCTTCTTTTACTTACTTGATTTGTTAATTTCCTTCCTCTTCCCAGCTCTCTCTTTCCTTAGTTGTCATGGGACCAGACTGTAGCAGATCTGTCAGTGGTCCATGTATACCTCTTAACACTTAACATTTCAATGTAGCCCTGACTTATCACCATCAGCACCAGACACTCTTTTGCCTAAGGGTTCTCTCTAACCACTGGTACCCACTCATACAACACATGTGATAAAACAGAAGTGCCGGGGAATTAATAACCCCTTCAAGGAGCCCCTACCCAATGACTAACAACAGTTGTGCAGGTATTTTAGCTCCTTCACCCCTCAGGCAAGACAACTCTAGAGAACATGGTCTATAATGATTCTGAGAGTTCCACTTTGAAGAAAAGGCTCAGTCATGAACAACTAAATGAGTTAACTTGTTTCATAACACACCTCATATTAGTTTTCTACTTGTCTTCTCTATCTTAACTCCTCTCTCCCCTTCTGTCACTTCCTAGGATCATTCACCAAACAAATTCTTTACACTCAAATCTTGTCTTGGGTCTGCTTTTTAGGAAATCCAAACAAAGATAACCTTTAGTTCTATAATCACTTCTCTGAATTTTTCTAGTCAGTATTTTTCCCCCTATCAGAATCTTCTCCTGTGAACACGTTAAATCTTAAGGATACACAAGGTTCTAGTTTTTGTAGAATTCATACATGTTCCTATTATCATCTACCTTCTATAGGTTGATAACTCTCAAATCAAAAACTTGCAAAGATCACACTTCATCAGAATATTTACATCCAATATGAAACTATGAATTCTTTGAAAGTTGACTTGTACGTTTTTATTTATTTCCAGAATGTTCTTATTTATGTCCATAGCTGACATACCTTAGTTATTAAGTAAATGATACTTGAATTGATTAGAAAATGAAAGTACAAGACAAATATCAACTTAAATGATTAAAGGCAAGTACTAGAATCATTCTGTGCCTAAATAGTAACAAAAAAAGGTCCACTTGTCAATTAATACAAAATATATTCAATCTGTGAAGAACAAAATATAACAACCCACTTCTATGGAGCATGAGTGCATAAATAGCCTACCAACTACTTGAACTTTTTGTGTTTCCAACTGACTCTGTTGGCAAATTCAGCAATTTGAATATTAAGAGCTGAAAGTAAGTCCTTAATATCTGTAACTTTGGTTAACTTTTCAGTTAATCAGCTTCAAAATCTATCTTGCTCAAGTGAGGCCAATTTGTCCAGTTTTCAGGAGATTTGTCAGCCATCAAGAACCATATTTCTTATGTTTAAAGTAAATAGAGCACCTGTAAGACCTCTCCTTTCCATTTAGAAAATGGAAGGCTGCCAGATAGTGCACCCAGATCAACAGCTATCATTTAAATGGCTATTTTCTTAATGCCAATAAAATATTTTATGTATAAGAATCAAGGTTGTCAGCAATAAATTAAGCTTTTTTTTTTTTTTTTGCTGTGAGTCCTTTAAAGAATTGTCTTCTAAAATAGCAAACTGTTCAGACTTCTTGCAATGTAAGTTTGCTGTCTTATTTTATAGGTGAGGAGGCTGAGGTCCAGAGAAATGAAGCAACTTTTTCTGCACCTTAGCACAAGTGGTAAGCAAAGGCCAAGACATTTACCTCCTGATAATATTCAGAGTTTCCTTATTCCATTTTAATATTGCTCTAAAAATGTCAAAGAAATGTGATGATGATTTTGTGTATACAGGGCATAATTTGTTAGGATCAAAAACAATTCAGAACTAGAAAAGGCATTAGAGATTAGTAAGTGCAACTCTTTCCTAATGAATACATTCACTCCATAACTGGTTATAATGATCTGGTTTCTAGTCCAACATTACTGCTATACTCAAAACAACAAAAATACTGAACAGACTGGAAATCAATGTTTCTTCCTAGATCCATCAGAGAAGTGAGGTCATAAGGCAACCCTAAAAACTGGAGAGACAGATGAAAACAGACCATCACAGCTTAATAGGAACACAAAGCCACTGTTGGAGCCTGGTAAGAGCATCAAAGGTATTTGCTTCAGAGTAATTGCTGAAAACTAAATATCAATAAGACTGTGAGATAAAAACTCCCTTCTTCCATTTTACCTTGAAGAGCTCCAATGGATGCTCACTGTGAAGAACTGAGAAATATTCCTTTGTGAGGGAATATTCCTTTGCAGGGAGTTGGGGAAAGAACAATTTTGAAATAAGTCTAGGGTACTCTGTTATTCTTAAAAACTGCTTCCCTTCAAGGGAAACTAATTTACCAGAGCCAAGCCAACTGTTGTTTTACCATACCCTGTCTTATCTGGAGGAAGGTAGTTACTCAACTCTAGGCTCTTCCACACTTTCTGTCTCACCTGAGGGGATTATAAGGAGGATAGGCTGAGAAGCCCTTGTGAAGCCTCAGCCCAAGCATAGCTGCATTAAAATACTGAAACCTATTGACAGGATTAAGAATAATTCATCTTGCTTTACACTTCACCACCATACCAATAGGGCTCCTGTGTAATAGTGAGAGTTACAGTAGAAAAAAACAGCACATCTCACATTCAATTCAAAGAGGAGTCTCTAGAAAAGCTCAAAGCAAATTGGGGACAAAAACAAGAACACTAGTGAAAATTTTAGCCTATGAAACCACAGCTACAGCAAAAAGTGAACAAAATCTTACTCATAAAATGCAAAGAACATCACATCTTATTTTTGACAAAAATCTATGCTGAGAAACAAACAAAAACTTAACAGTCTGAAAAAACAAAGAAAGCATCAGTAGCAGGCTTTCATGTGGCAAAGGTTGTGTAACTAACAGACCAGGAATTTAAAATAATCCTTATGGAAGAAAAATGGACAACATGCAAAAAATAAGTAATATAAACAGAGAGATAGAAATGCTAAGAAATAATCAAAAAGACATTTTAGAAATCAAAAACATTGCAACAAAAATGAAGAATCCCTTTGATGAACTCACTAGTACACTGAAAATGGTCAAGAAAACAATCAATACATAGTGGTGAAAGTGAAAGGATTAAAAATGTCCACTGGACTTTTGAAAGACTCGATACGCAAAATTTCACCAGGCTTATAGATATTCTCAATTAATGTGAATGGCTTAAATTGTCCTCAAAAGAGGCACAGGTTGGCTGACTGGATACAAAAACTCAGGCCAGATATCTGTTGCATACAAGAATCTCATCATACCTTAAAAGATAAATATATAAATATAGAATCAGGGTGAAGGGATGGTCATCTATATTCCAGGCAAATGGAAAGCAGAAAAAGGCAGGTGTTGCAATTTTATTCATGATACAATAGGCTTTAAACCAACAAAAGTAAGCAAAAATGAGGATGGTTACTTCATATTTGTTAAGGGTAATATTCAATATGATAAGATTTCAGGGGTGGCACCTGTGGCTCAAGGAGTAGGGCGCCAGCCCCATATACTGGGGGTGGTGGGTTCAAGCCCAGCCCCAGCCAAAACTGAAGAAATAAATAAAAGTAAAAAAGCAGTTTTAAAAAAAAATGATAATATTTCAATTATTAATATTTATGCACCCAACCAGAATGCACCTCAGTTTATAAGAGATACTCTAACAGGCATGAACAACTTGATTTCTTCCAGTTCCATCATAGTCAGAGATTTTAACACTCCTTAGGCAATGTTTGATAGATCCTCCAATAAGAAGCTTAGCAAAGAAATTTTAGATTTAAACTTAACCATTCAACATTTGGATTTAGCAGACATATACAGAACATTTCATCCTAACAAAACTGAATACACATTTATCTCATTAGCCCACAGAACATATTCCAAAATTGATCACATCTTAGGTCACAAGTCTAACCTCAGCAAATTTAAAAGAATAGAAATTATTCCTTGCATCTTCTTGGACCATCATGGAATAATAGTTGAACTCAGTAACAACAGGAATCTGCAGACTCATACAAAAACATAATAACTTTATGCTGAATAATAGCTGGGTCAGAGACAATATAAAAAAGAAAATTACCAAATTTTTGGAACAAAACGATAATGAAGACACAAATTATCAGAACCTCTGGGATGCTGCAAAGGCAGTCCTAAGAGGGAAATTCACAGCACTGCAAGCCTTCCTCAAGAGAACAGAAAGAGAGGAAGTTAACAACTTAATAGGATATCTCAAGCAACTGGAAAAAGAAAAACATTCCAATACCAAACCCAGCAGAAAAAAAGAAATAACCAACATTAGAGCAGAATTAAATGAAATTGAAAACAAAAATATTATGCAACAGATCAATAAATCAAAAAGTTTGTTTTTTGAAAAGGTCAATAAAATAGATAAACCTTTGACCAACATAACCAGGAAAAAAAGAGCAAAATCTCTAATTTCATCAATCAGAAATGGTAAAGATGAAATAGCAACAGACCTCTCAGAAATTCAAAAAATACTTAATGAATATTACAAGAAATTTTATTCTCAGAAATATGAAAATCTGAAGGAAATTGACCAATACATGGAAGCACGCCACCTTCCAAGACTTAGTCAGAACCAAGTGGAAATGTCGAACAGGCGTATATCAAGTTCTGAAATAGCATCAACTATACAAAGTCTCCCTAAAAAGAAGAGCCCAGGACCAGATGGCTTCACGTCAGAATTCTACCAAACCTTTAAAGATAAACTAGTACCTATATTACTCAACCTTTTCCAAAATATAGAAAAAGATGGAATATTACCCAACACATTCTATGAAGCAAATATCACCTTGATACCCAAACCAGGAAAAGACCCAACAAAAAAAGAAAATTATAGATAAATATCGCTAATGAATATTGATGCAAAAATATTCAACAAGATCCTAACCAACAGAATCCAGCAACACATCAAACAAATTATACACCACGACCAACTAGGTTTTATCCCAGGGTCTCAAGGATGGTTTAATACATGTAAATCTATAAATATAATTCATCACATAAACAAATTAAAAAACAAAGACCATATGATTCTCTCAATTTCTGAGAAACAATTTGATAACATCCAGCATCCCTTTATGATCAGAACACTTAAGAAAATTGGTATAGAAGGTACATTTCTTAACCTGATAGAGGCCATTTACAGCAAACCTACAGCCAATAACTTTTTGAATGGAGTTAAATTGAAATCATTTCCACTCAGTTCAGGAGTCAGGCAAGGTTGCCCATTATCTCCATTACTCTTTATCATTGTAATGGAAGTTTTAGTCATCGCAATTAGGGAAGAACAGGAAATCAAGGGTATCCATATAGGATCAGAAGAGATCAAACTTAAACTCTTCACAGATGATATGATTTTATATCTGGAAAACACCAGGGATTCTACTACAAAACACTTAAAAGTGATCAAGTAATACAGCAGCATCTCAGATTATAAAATCAACACTCATAAATCAGTAGCCTTTATATATACCATTGACAGTCAAGCTGAAAAAACAATCAAGGACTCTATTCCATTCATAGTTGTGCCAAAGAAAATGAAATATTTGGGAGTTTACTTAACAAAGAATGTGAAAGATCTCTATAAAGAGAACTATGAAACTATAAGAAAAGAAATAGCTGAAAATGTTAACAGATGGAAAACCATACCATGCTCACAGCTAGGAAGAATCAACATTGTTAAAATGTCCATATGACCCAAAGCAGTATATAATTTTAATGTGATCCCTATTAAAGCTCCACTGTCCTATAGCCTAGAGATTTCTCAGAAGTAAAAACAAAGCAGAAGGAATCACACTACCAGACCTCAGACTATACTATAAATCAATAGTAATCAAAACAGCATGGTACTGGCACAAAAACAGAGAGGTAGATGTATGGAACAGAATAGAGAACCAAGATATGAACCCAACTACTTACCGTTATCTGATCTTTGACAAGCCAATTAAAAACACTGAGCACTGAGTGGGGAAAAGATTCCCTATCTAACAAATGGTGCTGGGCTAACTGGCTGGCGACCTGTAGAAGACTGAAACTGGACCCACACCTTTCACCATTAACTAAGATAGAGTCTCACTGGATTAAAGATTCAAACTTAAGACATGAAACTATAAAAATACTAAAAGAAAGTGTAGGAAGTGTAGGGAAAACACTTGAAGAAATCAGCCTGGAGGCTCGGTGCCTGTGGCTCAAGTGGCTAAGGCGCCAGCCACATACACCTAAGGTGGCGGGTTCAAACCCAGCCCAGGCCCTCCAAACAACAATGATGGCTGCAACCAAAAAATAGCCAGGTGTTGTGGCAGGCACCTGTAGTCCCTGCTACTTGGGAGGTGGAGGCAGGAGACTCGCTTGAGCCCAGGAGTTGGAGGTTGCAAGCTGTGATGCCACAGCATTCTACCCAGGGCAAAAGCTTGAGGCTCTGTCTCAAAAAAAAAAAGAAAAGAAAAGAAAAGAAATCAGCCTGGGAAAATATTTTATGAGGAGGAACCTCTGGGCAATTGAAGCAGCATCAAACTGGGAACTGATCAAACTAAAAAGCTTCTGCACAGCCAAGAATGCAGTAAGTAAAGCAAGCAGACAGCCCTCAGAATGGGAGAAGATATTTGCAGGTTATGACTCCAACAAAGGTTTAATAACCAGAATCCACAGAGAACTCAAATGTATTAGCAAGAAAAGAACAAGTATTCCCATCTCCAAGTGGTCAAGGGACTTGAAGAGAATGTTCTCTGAAGAATACAGGTGTACAGCCTACAGATATATGAAAAAATGCTCATCATCCTTAATCATAAGAGAAATGCAAATCAAAACTACTTTGACATATCATCTAACTGCAGTAAGATTAGCCAAAATTCCAAAACCTGAGATGCTGGTGTGGATGTGGAGAAAAGGGAACACTTCTACACTGCTGGTGGGAATGCAAAGTAATATGTTCTTTTTGGAAAGACGTCTGGAGAACACTTAAAGATCTAAAAATAGACCTGTCATTTAATCCTATAATTCCTCTACTAGGTATATATCCAGAAGACCAAAAATCACATTACAACAAAGATATTTGTACCAGAATGCCTATTGCAGCCCAATTCATAACTACTAGGTCATGGAAGAAGCCCAAGTGCCCATCGACCCAATGAGTGGATGAATAAATTGTGATATATATACACTATGGAATATTATGCAGCCTTAAAGAAAGATGGAGATTTTACCTCCTTTGTGTTTACATGGATGAAGCTGGAACATATTCTTAGCAAAGTATCTCAAGAATGGAAGAAAAAGTATCTGATGTACTCAGCCCTACTATGAAACTAATTTACAGCGTTCATATGAAAGCTATAACCCAGTTATAGCCCAAAAATATGGGAAAGGGGGAGAGGGAGGGGATAGGGGAGATGGGTGGAGAGAAAAAATAAAAAAAAAGAAAATAATCAATAGGTTGAAGATATATGAATAGAAACTTCCCAAACTGAAAAGCAGAAAGGAAAAGGAATGAGAAAAATATTCAAGGAATTATAGGACAATTACAAAAGATGTAATATATACATAATGTGGATACCAGAAGGATCAAAAGACACAATAGATCCGAAGAAATATTAGAAGCAGCAATTTTAGACTTTGGAAAAACAGACTTTTCCAAAACTAATGATGAACACCAAACCACAGACCCAAGAAGCTTAGAGATCAAGCTGGATAAATTCTAAGAAGTCTATAGTTGGACATATTATATTCCACATTCCATAAATTAAGAACACAGATAAATTTAATAAGTCTCATTTATTTATTTTTTCTGTTGCTGTAATTACTATTGGCGTCTTAGAAATAAATTTTTATCTAGGCTAATATTATGAATACATTTTCTTCTGTAATTCTTGTGGTTTCATGCCTTACATTTAAGACTTTTATCCATCTGGAATTAACTTTGTGATTGGTGTGAGATATGAATTCTTTTCCATCCTTCTGCGTGTGGCTATCCAATTTTCCAAGCACCATTTATTGAATAGGGCTTCTTTTCTCCAATGTATGTTGTTGTCTTCATTGACGCAGATCAGTTGGCTATATGTATATGGTTTTGTATCAGGAATTGATTAAATTAAAAGGTTTCTGCATAGCTAAGGAAATAATCTACAACCTACAGAATGGGAGAAAATATTCAGAACCTGTATATCCAATAAAAGAATAATAACCAGAACCTATAAATAACTCAAGCAAATCAGCAGGTAAAAAACAATCTCATCAAAAAGCGAGCCAAAATATGAACAGAAGCATTTTAAAAGAGGACAAATGGTCAATAAACATGAAAAAAATGCTTGATGTCACCAATAATCAGGGAAATTCAAATGTAAACCACAATGACATATCATCTTGCTTGAAATAAAATGGTTTTTATCAAAAAAGTCTATAAACAATAGATAGTGGTGTGGTTGCAGAGAAAGGAACACTTACACCCTGTTGATGGGACTGCAAATTATGCAATCTCTATGCAAAACAATATGAAGATTCCTAGAAACCTAAAAGTAGAATAACCATTCAATCCAGCAATCCCACTACTGGATATCTACCCAAAGTAGAAGAAATTGTTTTATCAAAAAGACACCTTCACTCAAATGTTTATTACAGCACAATTCCCTATTGAAAAGATGTGGAACCAACATAAGGCTGCATCAATCTATGAGTGAATTAACAAAATAATTCACTCATATAAAAGATGAACTAATACCTTTCTCACTAATTTGGATGGAATTAGAGAAGATTCTCCTAAGTGAGTGTCTAAAGAATGGAAAACAAATACCACATGTACTCACTTTTAAATTGGAACTAACCAGTGAGCACACAGAGGAAAGTAAAACTCAATGGAAATCAAGTGAGGAGAGGGGGAGGGGAAGGGAGAAACCTACCTGACAGGTACAGTGAACACTATTTGGGTGATGGGCACAGCTACAGCCATGACTCAAACATTACAGAAGTGATCCATGTAACCTTAAACATTTGTACCCCCTTAATTTTTTGAAATAAAACTAAAACTAAACAAAGAGAAAATCTTGAAAGAAGTCATAAGGGAAACCACCATATTTATAAATAAACAAAGATTAGAATTACCATGGACTTCTCATCAGAAACTATGCAAGCAAGTCAGTAGATGTCTACATAAAGAAAAACAAAGGAATATAGAGGAATAAATTAAGGTAAAGTAAAATATTTTTCACTTCTTAACTGGTAAGGGATAACATTTTGTTGGAAATAATACCAACAATGTATTGGATAATTCTAACTTATGGATATAAACAATGACAGCAAAGTGTTGGCATGAAATGGAAGAGAGGCACTGGGAATTCCATGTTATAAGTTACCTGCTATACCCATGAAGTTATATACTATTATTTAAAAGTAGACTTAGATTAGTTGTGAATGTGTGTTGCAAGCTCTAAGGCAACCACCAAAATAATTTTTAAAGAATTTAATGGATGTGCAAGATAAGAGAGAAAATAGAATCATTAAAATATTTATTTAAAACCAGAAAAGGTCCAGATGCGATAGCTCACACATAGCATCCTAGCACTCTGAGAGGCCAAGACAGAAGGATCATTTGGGACCAGGTGTTCTGGACCATCCTGAACAATTTAATGAGACCCTCATCTCTACAAAAAAAAAAAAAAAATTAAACAGGCATTGTGGTACATGCTTGTAGTCCCACCTACTCAGGAGGCTTGCATTAGAAAGTTTGGGGTGGTAGTCATCCATAATGATGACAGTGCACCACTCTAATGGGGACAATAGAGTGAGACCCTGCCTCAAATTAAAAAAAAAAGAGACTTAGAAGTCAGATACAATAAAAAAAATTATAAAATAAATAAAACCAGAGAAAGCAGAAATAATAACAAAAAGAAGTCACAAAGAGCAAGAAAAATGAATAGAAAACTGTTGAAACAAATATGGTAAATATTAATCTAAATACATTAATAATAACTTTAAAAGTCAATGGTCAAAAGATAGAAACTGTCAGTGGATTAAAAAAAAAAAATCAAGACCCAACTATATGTGGGTCTCTTATATGTTGTCTATAAGAAAGCCATCTTAAATCAAAAGGCAAAGTTAGACTAAAATAAAAGGACAGAGAAAATTACGCCATGTTAACATTTATCAAAAGAAGCTGGAGTAAATATGTTCATTTCAGAAAAGGCCAACTTTAGAACAAGGAAAATTATCAAGGATAAATGGGGGAATTACATAATGATAAAAGGGTCAATTTACCAAGAAGACATCACAGTTTTTAATGTGTATGTGCCTAATAACAGAATGTCAAAATATGTGAAGTAAAAAGTAACAGAACTAGAAAGAGAAATAGAAAAATCCACTGTTATAGTTGGAGATAAATCCAGAAGATGGAAAATCACTGAAGGTACAGTTGAATTGACCACTACTATCAAGTAATTAGATCTAATTGACATTTGCTGAACAGTTCACCCAACAACAGACCACACGTTCTTCTCAAGCTCTCAAGAAGAGTCACATTCTGTGCAATAACAAACACTTTAATAAATTTAAAAGAATAGAAATCATCCAAGTATGCTTTTGAACCATGATGGAATTAAATTATAAAACAATAACAGAAAGCTAGCTGGAAAAATCCCCCCAAATTTGAAGACTACACAAAGTAAATAACATAGGGCTCAATGAAGAAATCATTAGAAATTTTTAGATATATCAAACTAAATATCAAACTAAATATTTAGATATATCAAACAACATCAAAATTTGATGGATGCCGTAAAAGCAGTACATATAAGGACATTTATAGCATTGAGTGTGTATATTAGAAAAGAAAAAAGATCTAAAATTAATAATCTAGGCTTCTGCTTTAAGAAATGTTAAAAATCAGAGAGCATAGTAATCCCCAAATGAGCAGAAGACTGCTGACTACTGACTGCTGTACATTCTTGCACATATACTCTTGTTACATACCCAGTAAAAAGACTCCAGGAAATAGGACGGGTGCTACGTTGTTCTCATGCTGTCACCAGGCACAAGAAATAGTGTATGTCCTGAGCAGTTTTATGTACTAAGTTTGGTGTAAGTTTCGTGCTTTCCTCAGCATCAGCTCCCTTGTTGGCCACTGTTCCAGATTGGGGTCCACTCAACCCCCAACATGAAAGAAGCAAGGAGGGGCTCTTGCATAGAGCCTGTGGAGGGGGCTGACCTCCTGATACCTTGATTCTAGACTTCTGGCCTCCAGAACTGTCAGAGAATAACTTTCTATTGCTTTAAGCCACCACAAAGCTTGTTAGAGCAATCAAAAGGAACTATGTGTGTGCAATACTCAACAGCTAGTTTCTTGGGCAAAATTCCCAAAGAAAATGCCAGGCATTTAACTAAATACATAGTACTGGCTAATGACATCCAGACACAGGAAATCAGTTAGACTGAATTGTCAGTGAAATGACAAATAATGGCCCTGAAAGGATATTCCAGAAATCCCAAGTACTTTACTCATAACAAGTTTTTTTTTTTTTTTAAATGGAGAAGATTTGATAGATGCCTGTGTTTCATTTTAAAATTTAAATTAATCATACTGAATTGGCTCTTGGAAATCCCACCTACTTGTTTGGGTCTAGTCCAACTGTACCTACTATTTACAGTAGGCCTGAGTATGAATAAAAGCAGGGTGAAATTATAGGAGAGCTACATCAATTGTGAAGGTGTTGTCAGCCAAATAGATAAATTGACTTACATAGACCTTTGTTTGCAGCTGTGCATTAATACATTTGTACTTGGCTCCTGTACTACATATTTCCCTATGTGGACACACTTTTACAAAGGGGAAAGTCAGAAAACACTGTTTTCTCTCCATTTTCCATTATCAAACTTTCCACTCAGCATTTTTAAGTCTTACCATTTGTTCTTACTGAAATTTTCTCATGCTTTAAGGTCTATTTCAAGGGTATATTCTAAAATTCATACCAGTCCCTCTACTTCCCAATGTATGTTAATGAGATCCCTTTTTAGCATAAAAATCATCCTATCTTGAAGTATATTCAATGCTCATCTACCTATCTTCCCTGTCAGGCCAGTTATTTTCTACCAGGACTAGGGATGGGAGATTGGGGAAGTATACAATCACCTAGAAAATCTGGTGTGTCATTCATCTCCCTGTCCAAAATTCTGATACAGTAGGTATGAGGTGGGAATAAGCTCTCCTTTATAACTCTGAATTTCCTCTCTACTGTTACCCCTTACCTTTGGCATCAGGGAAAAAACATATAAAAAATAAGCCCCAGGATCTTATAGAACTTAGATTTTTAAGATGCTTCTTGTATTTTTGAGGTCACAGATACTTTTGGAAATCCTATCAAAGCTATGAATCCATATTTTTAGATTAACACAGACATAAAAGTTTACATATAAATTCAGAGGATTCATTGCCTTCTGAAAACCATTCTTGAACCCTCCAAGAATCCAAGGGCCTAAAGTTAGAAGCCCTAGGTTAAAATCTAAAATAGCTTTACATAGAGGACACCAAGCAAATATTTGTTTAATTAACTAATCAGTTAATTAAAAACCAATATAAGCATGTGCAAGTTTTCAACAAGCTCTCAACTCTGACTTAATATTAGGATGAATGCATATCTTTTCCTATATTGAGTGCCTTGGTACCCTGCTTTTAAAAAATTATACCGTAGATATATTTATAAAACCAAAAAGAAAAGAAAAGAAACACAAGAAAAATGATTAGAACTAAGTTGATCTCATTTCTTTCAGAAAGAAAAAAAATTAGGCCAGGCATGGGGGCTCACTCCTGTAATCCCAGCACTCTGGGAGGCTAAGGCAGGAAATTTGCTTGAGCACAAAAGTTTGAGACCAGCCTGAATAAATGCAAGGCCCCATATCTACTAAAAATAGAAAAATTAGCTGGGCATCATGGCAGGGGCCCATAATCCTAGCCACTAGGGAGGCTAAGTCAGAAGGATTGCTTGAATCCAGAAGTTTGAGGTTGCTGTGAGATAGGCTGATGCCACTGCACTCTAGCCTGGGCAACAGAGTGAGGCTCTGTCTAAAACAAACAAACAAACAAAACACAAAAGTACCTCTTATCCTCCTAAAAACACAAATTCTCAACCCTCTCTCCTTCACTGCCCCATGGAACCCTGGGAAACAAGGCAATAGTCGGGGCAGTTATTTCATTTACTCCAATGAGATATTTTCCTCAGTTTTGGTAAGTTTCCTCAACTTCCCTGGTTAGTTGAACAAGGCTCTGTAGAGCTAAAAAGAAGCTTTTTGCCTCAAATAAATGATCTTAGAAATGAAATTAAAAGCTACCTCCTTGACTTTATCTACTCTTTCCCCCCTAGACCACATTCAGTTCAGATTGTAGCATTCCAGTGCAGAAAAAAATTCAGGGTAAAGGCTGGAGGAAAGAAAACATCTCACTTAAAGTCCTGAGCCTGTAGGCTTAAGATAATCTTCAGATCTCCTTTCTTTAACAAGTACTACAATTTTCATTGGTTTTCTAAGCCCTTTCCTCTGAGACAAAAGAGATCTTGAAGATTTTTACAAACCACTTAAGGAGAAGGAAAAGAAGATACTATAAGTATGAATTCCAAATAGGTTCCATAGAAGAACCCTCAACCCAAGAGCTCAAAATATTAATCCTCCCTTTCACCACATGACAAACTCCAACAGTTTAGTGATCTAATAATGATCCTAGACTTGTACTCACCTACAGAGGTACCCCATCCTAAGTGTGGAGTGGGGCAAGAGAAGGTTGTAGAGAGGAACTTTAAGCCTGAAGATAGGCAAGCAGCCACCCAAAATAATTGTCCCATAAAAGAGCTGGGACTGAAATCCAGATATCAGGATAACCATTCTTTGCATCCCTCTACAAATTTTAGTCTTAATAATTTTATTAGTATGAGTTGAAGTGTATTAATCTTCCAGATATAATAACCATTTCATGAAAAATAATAATACAATATTATCTTCAAGTAAATATTCTTCAGCACTATGGGTTGTTCCTTTGCACCCCACAGATTTCTCTTTATTACCTCTAAGTAGCATTTATTCAACCTGGTGTTTTCCACCAATCAGAAGCAAACTTCTAAAGGCAGCATTTATATCCAATTCATCTTAGAATATCTAGAACAATATTTGACACATATACTAGGAACTGAGTAAAAGAGTGTTGAATCAGAGTTAGCACACAGTTAGGAAACCCAAACAAAAGCAAAGTTGGTCCCACTGATTTATTTTCAACAGAGTAGTACAAATATATATATATATATATATATATATATATATATATCTTCAACCACATACAAGTTGAAAACCTCCTTACATGTAGCTCAGATATTAAATATTTGACATCCAGGTTTTAGATTACATGTTTCTGTTTCTCTTAAGAACTTTTGATAGCATATATACCCTCAAGGTCAGAAGGAACAAAAAGACACAAAAACAACAACAAAAACGAACCTCTGATTCCACAAAAAACATCTGAACTAGAACACAGAGATTTTTTCATAGGCTTTGGATGCCAGTTCCGTTTTGACACATGCATTCCCTTGGCAAAAAAAAGAAAAAAGATCAAATAAGACAAAAGTACATGAAGAAAAAGTTGGACGCCTCCTTGCCTTTTCCCCAGGGGAATGCAAGTCCCCAGAGGGAAGTACATGTAAACTTGTTAGTTTATACCCCTTTCTGGTTCTCCTGTAGTAGGAGTTAGTCATACCTAGCACACAGAAGACAGCCTGGTAGGTAATCCTCACATTTCTCCACCAGCCTCAGAGACAAGACTTACCTGTGAATCTCTGATCTTTTGGTAATAATCTCACAAGTAACCAAGGATCAGCCACAGCCGGCCATTCAACTTTAGAACAACCACCGTTATAGGTATTGTAACTTAGACATTATGCTGAGGAAAATTCTATTAATCCTTGCACATTTGTACAATTGCCAATATTTACTGAGTTTTCTCTCTGTGTATACACACACACATATACATGGTGAATATAAGAAAACATATATATGTATATATATACACACATACACATACATATATTGGAAAAAATACAGAGAATAAATAGACTCAGGGAGGGTGGCTTTTTAGGAATGACCTGCTTCTCAGACCCTGACCACATCTGTTTGGACCTCTCCCAATCTCCACCATTGCTAACCTCCATAAATGTAATACCTTGGCCAACCTTTGATAACCGATATCTGTCAAATGCCTCTGCTTACCTGAATGACTCTCACAAAGCAATTCAGATATCAAGAGTACATGACTAATGCTCTTTATTATAAATGCAATGGTTTATTGAATCAATGCATGGCTTAGAAAGCTGTCAAGGCAGCTTACTCTCATGCATGATGGGCTGTACAAGCTGTCTTCTCTTTCTCAGGAGTAGTCTACCTCTCACAGTCATCTCCCCAGTCCCAAGTTTTCTACTTGGAAAGTGCAAGAGATTGGCAGAACCAAAGTATAACTTCCCTCCAGCTGACTTCAAGGAAAAACTGCCACAATCACTACAAATGGCCTGTGGAATATTTTCTTTGACAGTTGATTCTTTTAATCCAACATGTAACTCAGTGAGTTTGGTTCCCACACTCAGGCCTCTTAGCCAAGTCCATCCCTGGCAAATTATACAATACAGTTTTAGCAATGGCTGTAAATTATTTCTGTGCTTTTCTGTCATGGGTACCTAAACAAGGCAATGTGACATATTTTCTGAGCTGTTTAACCATTGCTTTATACAGTGACTAAATGCTACTACCCATTTGGAAAACCGCTTCAGTGCCGTAATGGCTTCCCTAGAAATCAGTGCCTGCTAATCTCACATAATTGCTGACCACAGTGTGACATTACCAAGGTAAACATCTGTTGAATGCAGGGGAAAATCAACAGTACTTTCTGGAAAAAAAGCAATCTTTTATATCTTTTTGGTCTTCTGTGTCCCAATTTAAAATTTAAATGACTAGAAGTCCGAGAAAACAGACTCTTGTCACCAGATGCCACTTGCCACATTCCAAGAGCCCATCTGCTCCATTAAATACCCTGGTCAGCTACTTCATACAAATACTCTAGGAATCACTTTTAAATTGATCTGGGTTATCTCTGCTTTCCTAAGGTCGTTTTCATAGGCAGTCATCCTTGTGAATATGTCAGTAATTGCTATGTTTTAGACACTCCTTTACTTCCCAGGCCAAACTTGTGAACATCTCTTTTGTTGTCATTAAACCAAGACCTATCTATCCAATTCCAAATTTCATTAAAATGTTCTGTCATCTTAGAGCCAAGGCAGACATCTGTACATTTGACACCAGCCAGGTAGAATCTATCAGTAAGTTTTTCAGCCCAAGGAAAGATGGCAACTATCGATAGAAAAAAGATACTAAAGAGAAGGAACCTTGTTAGTTACCTGATTTTATGGAGTGTGTTTGGGAATCCAGGCCCTCTTAGATGTATTTTCTATCCATCTCTACCCTTGTTACACTCAAGCCATGCACACCATTTTAGAGCCATTTTCTAGTTCCACTAACAAGGTAATATCAAGATGTCCTGTCCTGTGAAACTGACTAAATGTAGAATATAAATGTCTTAACACAATAACTAAGAAAATGCCATGAAGGCTATGTTAACCAGTTTGATGAAAATATTTCAAATTGCATATAAAACCAGCACATTGTACCCCATGACTGCATTAATGTACATAGCGATGATTTAATAAAAATAAATAAATAAATAAATAAAAAGATGTTCTGTCCTTAGGCTACTGGGGATTGAGAAATGAGTTAGGTTTCTGAGACCACAGGGATTCTGATTGATGTTGAAACCTCTCTTGGTTGAGGTCCTTTCAGGCATACTAGTCAATGCCCTTTCTAATGTCTCATCAATTTCAGGCATATCTGAGCCTTTCTCTTTCCTCTTGGGCACTTACAATATCAGAGAAAGCTATGCTGTTTAATAATAAGCCCTAATGTCTCTATTACTATTATATTATAGGATAATTTTACATGCAGAATCACTCTGTAAAATTGAGAGGAGTGTCTTCTTTAAGGAGCTCTCAATTTTTTCTTTATTCTGCTTTTTAGAGCCTCTGGCTCTCTTTAATTAGATCCTTTGGAACCACCTCAGAGCCTTATCTTTGGCAAGCCACCCTCTATTCTTTATTCATTGACAGAATAACCTTTACTTGAGAAAGAAAAAACTACGAACGTCAGCATTAACATCAAGATCCATAATTAAGTTGATGACAAAACCTTTTCTTTAGTTTTTCAGGTCACTTCCGCTTGGTTTATACAAATACAGCCCTGACATTTTAGTTTTCATCTTCACCTTGCCCTTAGACTTTGCCACATTTTATACAGCCAGCCAGAGCTTCTCCCCTTACACATTGTGAGCAAGGACAAAGACAACTCCCGTCAAGCTGCTTGTCTTAGATGCCAGCAGAAGGGAACATTCGTTCTTCTGCCCTCTCATTAAACTTGTTTTGTAGACTCATTCTCTCCCAGCTGTGGCTGGAAACATTGGCTAGACCCCCAAGACTTCTCATTTTCCTTTACTTTTCTTTTCTGTGTAAACCACAGCTATACCTGAATAAATTAATTTTATTGACTCATTACTTATTATTGCTTCATGCATATGCATTTTATTGTATTATATTGTATCTGTGTATATTAATAAGACAATGAACCCCCACAACTCAGCCAATTAGAATACTGCAAGAGCTTACTTTTATGTCTAACCCAACCCCCTGTCTTGCTGCCCACTCCCCAGAGGGTAGCGTGCACCTGAGTTATGGGCCTCTTACTCCTTTGTCTTCTTTTCAGAGTTTATCACTCAACATATTCAAGGACAATATATTATTTAGTTTTATTTTCTTTAAATTTATAAGAAAAATAGTAGGCTATAGTAGTCCTTTCGGACCTGATTTCTCCACCCCCCCAATATTATAGAACCACAATTTGATTTTATTATTGAATGTGCTTGTATTTTATTCATTTTCATGGCTACATAGTATTCCATTTGGTAAGATATACCAAATCTATTATTTTTAAATGTTTTTACCAAGAAGCATTTGTGTTGTTTATCTTTTTTTGCTATTATGAATAATGTTGCAGTTCTTCTTATAAGTATAATATTTTTATTCTTACACTTATTGACTAGGTCCTATATAGTAAATGATAAATATTAATAGATAGATACATAGATAATTAAAAATTGTCACTCCTATGCATTAAAGAATCTAGTCCAAAAAAACTGATAAAATCCCCAAATCTTATTGGATTTCAAATTGATCCCCTCCATCAGCTGAGGCCATCTTGGGGCCTGGGACTTGTAGTGAGGGTGAGCACTGGGTTGGTTTTGTCACTATTTCTTATTCTCCTTCCTTCCCCATGCACTGTAGGCAACTTCAGAACTAAAGGCAGAGATACGTATAAGGGTGATCTTACTTGCTGGTACAATTATAGCCAATATGAAACTGGATATTTCTTTTTACCTTTTTTTTTTCTTGAGAAAGAGTCTGACTTCTTCACTCTTGGTAGAAGGCCATGGTTTTGTAGGTCACAGCAACCTCAAAGTCCTGAGCCCAAGTGATCGTCTTGCCTCAACTTCCCAAGTAGCTGGGACTACAGAAGCCTACCACAATGCCCAACTTTTAGAGATGGGGTCTTGCTTCTTGCTCAAGCTGGTCTCAAACTCATGAGCTCAGGTGATATGCCTGCCTTGGCCTGCCAGAGTGCTAGGATTATAGGCATGAGCCACCATGCCTGGCCTATTTTTTTTATCTTTGCCTTTTTCTTTTTTAAAATTTCATGTGAAGCTGGCATGATGTTTTCAGAGATTCTTCTGGAGAATGCCTGCTGAAGCACTCTGCTCTGGAACGGACCTTTTACCATGCCCCTTTTCTCAACCTATGGGCTTCCCCCCATGTCTCCTTCTTCATGGGTCCCTTGGCCCCTCTGGGCTAGAATCTTCGACGAGATCCCCTTTAAGACAACTCTGGGTCAGCTTTAAGTCTAGCCTCCAGAACACATGCACCTTAGCTCCCCACTGATGTGAATACAGCAGCTTGCTTCCAAGGTGCTTACACCCTTTCTCTCTCCTGCCTCAGGTCCATGGAACTGAACCTCTTGGTTTTAGGCCTCTCCCAACAGAATCAAACACAAGTCTTTATGTTCTCCAAATTTGAGGGATGCATATCAAGCTCTAGGAGCTGTTTTATTGATGCTTCTTCACTTGGCTTAATACCACATATAAGAAGCCTTCACCTCATCTGTCCCCATGAAAGAGAAGAAAATCCATAGTACTGTAACAGCTCTTCCCTTAGACAGTCTGTCTTCCAAATCCTGCTGTCCTACACATGGGTGGGAAGAGGATGTTTGCTGGTATAGGCATAACTAATTTCACAATCTCTTGGTGTATTATCTTCTTATGTATTCTAGCTCTTTATTTTAAGATGCAAGAGTATCTGATACCTGTTCTATTATTCTCAACATTGATATCACTATTAAAATTCTAAGACTTCAAGAGTCTTATCTGAATATCCTGTTACATTTGGAACTTAGAAGGCTTTTTAGCAAATTAAGGAATTTGAGTCCTGGTTTGGAGGTGAGAAGTCTTAAGTAAGAGTCTGAACTGCAATTCCAACAGTCAGTGATTTCATCCCATTGGGTGGTAATTATCCAGGAACAGAGGAACATCTCCTGTCTGTATCTGCAGAGGACTCAAAAGTCAACCAGATGTAGAGAATTATCAATCAAAAAAGAAGACTAGATAGGTTATCCAAGAGAATGAACATATTACAAAATGAGAAAGCATTGAAAGGTTTACAGAAGATAAAGAATTCTACGGCCTAATACCAAGGAGAAGAGAGGCAAGAATAGAAATATAAGAAAAGATATGTATGCCTGAAACAAGCATTGATATCTATCCTATTTGTTATAGATGTCTGAGTTTGAAGAGTAGAGATAGACAGTGCTTACCTTGTAACCCAGTCACCGTAACTAGCTTTTTGCCTTGTTCTCTAAATCTTCACTTCATCCCTGCTCTAATAACTTGGCTTTGCCTTCCAAGCTTTAGTTTCTGTTTTTACTGGGTTGTCTTCCAATGTTTTCAGGGCTGAAATCTCGTGTGGCTCCCCATTTCTATCTAGGCACTAGAGTCTATGGGGAATTGTGCCTGTCCAGAGGGATTCTCTATATCAGTTTCTACTTTGTTATGATGCTCTTTTTTCTGCTTGACTTCCAAAATCTATCCCTATTTTAGGCCTTAGGCCCACCATTTTGTTCCATTGCTCCTTTCTTAAAATGACAACATACTTTTCCTACTTTTCTGGTCATCTTTCCCTTGTTCATTTACTCTCTGACTGTGAGTCCAGAGTTTGCTTGTCAAATTTGTTTGTCAAATTCCAGTCATCCCATATAAATACATGACATCATAAAGTGTGCTATTCAAGCCTTAAATGTATAGCATCATAAAGAATTCACTCAATTTTCATCACTTAAATCATTTGTTCATTCCTTAACTCCCATGCATAGAGCCTATGTTATGTTCCAGGCATTGTTCTAGGTACTTGAAATGTATCAGTGGAAAAAACAAAGTCCTTGTTCTCATAGAGACTTTTTTTTAGCAGGAAACACAGTTTAAAAACAAAATAAACAAACATGTAATATATCTAATAATTTAAAATGCAGTCGAGAAATATAAAGGAGGTAATGGAAAAGAGAGTTTCAGAGAAGTCATGGCAGGCCTTCAGGATTATGTAATAAAGAAACATGAATTCCTGGCCAGTTGTTGGGAATATTGTTTCCCTAACACAACTCAAAGACATCTAAGAAAATGATGGGCATTTCCACTAGGACACCTAGGTACAAAGCCATTCCCTGCTCTGATCCCATCTTTGCTGCCCCCCACTCTGATCCAATGTGCCATCTCAAAATCATAACCCATCATCAGCAAAATCTATTCCATCTCCTAATATTTCCTTTACCTTGTTCCAACTGAAACCTGACTCTGCCTGGCTCTGTAGACTGCTTCCTTACCAGCCCCTGATGATGGCTGTTTTCCATCTCATATGGTTCCTACCACAGAGCCTAGCACATTATAGGAACTCTATGAAAGCTATTCTTCAATGAATGCCTTAAACTTTTCCCCTTAAGCTTGGAAAGGATGCAGACAATGTCAATTGACCCCTTGGTTACAACTCATCGGATTGAGTCATGTGACTTCCCAAACTGGAACAATAAGATTTCTTTCTCTGGGACTTTAGGTCAGGCACATGTTGTAATACAGAGAGGCAGGTGGACCTCAGTGAAGGCAGAGTGAGCAGATCTTCCCTATAGAGAAAGAAAGAGGCAGAAACAAACCAGAGAAGGGAGATCACGTAGTAAGAAAGAGGTTGAAAGGGAAGGATTAATGATTGCCCCTTATACAAGAAGGCCTAGCTGTGTTCACTGAAATTCAGTTCCTCAAGCTTTGGGACTCTCAGATCCTGAAAATACAATGATCCTGCTCTACCCCTTTATTTTTTCTGCCTTGAATGATGTATCTTCTGAGTAACTCATCACTGCTGCTTCAGACAGAATGTCCCCCTTTGTGTGTTGACTCTTCATACCAGTATTCATAGTAGATTTATATTAACCAAACTGAATGTCTTCACTTTCCCAAGCCCTGTATCATCTTATGACAATAATGTCACCTGCAGCCCCTAACCTTTAAGCCTCTACCCTCATTTTTCCTCTAGAAAATCTGCCCTTTATTATGGTCAGCAAAGGTTTTCTATTAAGGACCAGATAGTACATTTTTAATTAAGACTTTATAGGCCTTTCTGTCTGTTCCAACTACTCAATTTTGCTATTATAACTATGAAAAATCCATAGACAATGTGTAAATAATTGAGATTAGCTGTATTCCAATAAGACAGGCTCAGGATTAGGATGCCTGAGTTCAAAAGTTTACTTTTTCATTAATTACCCGAGTGGCCTGGGGCAAGTTAGTTAACTTCTTTATGTATTTTCAGAATCTTTATCACTAAAATGAGGCTAATAATGAGGTTAGGCCCATCTTATAGAATCATTGTGAAGTTTAATTGTAATAATATTTATAGAGGATCTGACCAAGCACCAGTAATTGTTAAGTTGTTCATATGGTTATTAAACATTCAGTATTTCTCCACTTGTCAACTTTTTTTCTCCGTATTTTTATTTCTTCATTAATTCTATTGCATTTTTTTCCAGAAGGACATAGTACATGAATAGGTAGTAGGGCACAGAAAGTGCTTCAAGGAGAAGTAAGATTTGAACTTTTGGATTAAATAACGTTAAATCACATCCCATGCATTGTATTCGGGAGAAAGCATAGAAGAATTTCTCAGTTACCTAAATAGTGTTATTTTAAATCAACAAGAGGAGACTAGAATACCAAACAGTTCCCAAGCTTACTTGGATATGAACTCTTGAGCTTGTGTACATCAGGATGTACTTTGGGAAATGCTGCCCCACTGGTTCAAGGCTGACACTTCATGGTGGTACACTATTTTTAGTGGCATACCTGTCCCTGACATTTGACCTGGTTGCCTGCTCCCTAATGCTTGAAGCTGTCCTCTGTCCCTGGGCTGTGTCCGAGCATGGCCTCCTGGTTCTTCTTGTGTCCAACATTACTTCTCAACGTCTCTGGGTTATTTTCTACTTCTGCCCACCCTTGCTCTTCTTAACAGACATTTCTCCTGGTCACAGATCACATATCTAGCTTCCCACTGAGAGACATTGATTTCTTTAAAGCTGAGCTCTAAATCTTGACCAAGGACTTGATTATCTCTGTTAATAGCACTACCACCCTGAGCAGAACTTGAATAGTAATCCCCAGACAACGTCTCTAATCCCCACTCCCCATCAGGCCTCAGTTCTGCCCACTCTATCTCCTTTCATGCCCCCCTTGTCCTCTGAGCCTCTCTTCTGTTTTGGCACCTATTGCCTCTTCCACCTCTGTTTTCTACCTTCAGAAATTCATGCTTTATCCTATTAATCAACTGACTTTTATAAATGCAAATATTCTGTCATCTCGATGGATGAAAAGGAATCAGCAAAGATCTCCATATACATGAAAATCAGAGCGAAGAGACACCCCCCACACACACAAAAGAATACAATAACTCTATGCCAGTGGAAGCCAAACAAATGAGAATATTGAAATGACTGATAAAGAATTTTTAATGTGAATTATAAGGAAACTCAGGTTTGCTACATGATACGAACCAAGCTGTTCCTTATGACACACAAATCCCTTGATTACTAGCTCCCCAGTTATCCCTACACCCTTACCACTCAACACAACTTTCCGTATACCCCATGCAGTGTCTAAAGTGCAACCTCATTCATTCCATATTCTAAAGCGATCTCCCTACCTGGCCTCACAACAGTTTCTTAGTTTGTGTTCTCCCAGAAGCAGACTCTCAGTCAAGAATTCCTATGATACAAAAATTGTAAAAGATTTTGAAATGGGAAAAAAGACTACTGAGTGTCCTGCCTAGATTACTCCCCAAGTTATCTCTACTTATCATCATCTTTGAGCTGTTTTATAACTCTGCAAGTTGCAGAAAATGTAATGCAAATGACTCATAACCCATTTACATATATAGGGTATCCAGTGGAATGCAATCAGATCTTGTCCTGTTGATATTGACCAGTTCTCCCAGTTTTGCATCTATTTGTAAAATAATTACATGGCATCCCTTACTGGGCATCTCTGTGTAGTAGTTTGAATTCCCCGTTGAATAAGGTGATCATAGTTAGCAAATAAAAATGCAGGATGTCTAGCTATATCTAAGTTATAAATAAGCAATCTTTTTTTTGGTCCCATACTTATGCTAAAATATTTGGGGCATACTCATACTGAAAAATTACAAGTCGTTTATCTGAAATTCAAATTGAGCAGCCTGCATTGTCAGTCAATCCAACCTTTGATCAGTTGTGACAGCTTACCAGTTTCCTCATTAGTAAGTAAAAGAAAACTTTTGATATATATTCATTTTACATAAGAGTCTTGATTTTACTTTTTAAAAAATTATCCTTTAACAAAATTCAAGAAGTTTCTTTGGGAAGTAGGAGGATAAGGAAGTGAGACAGGGAAGGGAAGCCAGCTGGTAAGTATACATTTTGAAGCCACCTTCTAATGGGGATAACTGGAGTTTGTTCTCCCTGGAGAACTTTCAATCACTATCCTTCACAGTTACCAGTGAGGGAGGTGTGGGATCTCTCTGCTGACTCTTGTGCTTTGGCCTGGACCTTGCTCCTGACCACCACGGTTGTATAATAGCCCATCAACAGTCAGGGGCTGCTGAGGAGGGAAATAATTTTAGCATGTCCAATCTGTTTTGAGGGTGAGCAAAGAACCAGCACTAATGATATTTGAGCCAGTTTGCACTGATGTTGCAGGAAAATAAAATATGGGCAGGCTACCAAGAGCTTCAGCTAAATGTGCACATTCCTCAATATAACCACATATGCCACTGTAATGAATACCTGTGATTTTGAATCAGCCTCCATTGTGAGCACAAGAGTAACTGTCATGTACCAGAAGCAGAGCTTAATCACCCTTGACATAGTTTCCAGCTTTTTGCCTCCTCCCAGTACCTTAATATTGTTATTGATCCAGATATCTGTCCTATACAACTGCCTCCTGGTGGCATATAGACACCCCAACATAGCAGCCTCACCCCACTGACCCCCACATCCACATGAACTTTGCAGATATGCTGTAGTGATTATTTCTAGGTCCCATGTGGCCCCACAGAATTTGCTCTGAACCCCCTAATTAGAACCCTCTATGAGAAACCTGCCTGGGTAACAGCCTAGACCCCAGTAAAGGCCTCAGCCCACACATCTATCTTTCTGGCTCCTACTTCCGGATTTAGCACAGCAGCCCCTCAGCCTTCCCATCAGCTCTCCTTGGTACCCCTCTCCTCTTGCAGATCATAAATAATAACCTGCTTCTGGTCTTTCCTGTGTTTTGCTGTGCTGCCTCCTCTGTGTCACCTGATAGACACATCTGAACCTAACTCCTCTCCCTGTCAGGGCTCTCTTAGAGAGTGCCTGTCTTGGTGGAAATAAACTGGAAACAAGTCAGACAAAAGCCGTAAGGATGTCTGGCAGTATAAACAAGTTTCCTGTGCAAGAGACACCTGTGCATGGGTCACACACTCAGTGATCAGGGTGTTTCTTCCAGAATAAAAAAGTGTCCTGGGAAAGGCACACTGCAAATATCTACAGCCAAATTCTCTGGAGCCCCATCAAGTTCAGGGCTAGAGTTTATAGCCACTATGCAGAGTGAGACCTCAAGACCAAATTGACCAAAAAAAAAAGCCGTCACCGTCTCTATGACACCTTTGCTAATTCCCAAGAGTCATTAACAGTGCTCAGTGCTTGCCCTTATGAGCTCATTATCTTTCATAAAATCTTTTATAAAGACGTCTGTACTAGACGCTTTTACAGCTATTGACCTTCTATTTCTCAACATAAATATCTGCTCCAAATAGATTATGGAATCCTGCAGGAGGGAGATTTAGTATTTAGAACCCCCGTTTCTGGTAAGTAATCTAGAAAGGTTTATTGAATAAATGAATGACAAAATGAGTGAATGAACTTGCAGTGATCTGGGGAAAGGGGAAAATTGAAGAAGGCTTCAGCCAGGAGCAATATCTAAGCAGGGTCCTGAAGGATATTAAAGAGTCTACCAAGATAGGGAAGTCACTTCAGGCAAAGAAATCATTATAAGCAAATGAAAAAGGAGAGAGGATCCATATTTAGGAAGATGCATTTGTTCTTTTCAGTAGCAAACATTTCTCATTCCATCTACGGGCTGAGTGCTTTTCTGCTTTTGTTCCTGAACATTTTAGAAGTCTGACTTCTAGGAAGGGCTTTCAAAAGAATGACAGAGCAGCACTGTGATAGCCTTTACCACAGCTTCTCCCAGAGTATATCTAACCCAAAACAGCAGTAAATGTTTCATCTGAAGCGATTCAGCATGGAGAGCTCCTGACACTGCTGTCATTTCCCTCCTAAGAGGCCATAATTGCATTGTATCTCCTACGCAACTAAAATTTTCACACCACTTTCAAGGGTGGCATACATACAAACTAAATAATTAAAGTCATTCTCTTTTGAGTCCCTTGCCAGAAAGCCTCAAATAAAAAAAACAAAAAAATTCTCCACTTTGATCCTGGCATAGTATCAGAGCTCCTGGCAAATAAAATGGCTTATTTTATCAACTTAATAATGAAAGTCTAATACCTCTGTCACTCTTTGCTGGAGTTTTATAATTTTTTGTTTGTTTAAAAGCCGAGAGATAAAAATTAAAAATAGCTGTGTGGGCTGGCCAGCTAAGAAATGCAGAAATCTGTGAGTAATTGAATTAGCATGGTGACTAGGATTCCTGAAAATGAATGCTTTGGTGTAAATCAAGAAATGTTAATTGGGGGATTTCTTAAACTGGGGAATTCAAGACTTATGAACTACCTTTAATTACAAAGAGTAAAGGTAATGCCAATATACTTGCACCCAGTGATGGAGGCAATAGGGAATGTGGGGCCTGACCAGCAAGTTATACCTGACCCTCTGGTAGTGAAATTTCATCCAAGGAATTAGCTAGGTAGCCAGGACTCTGTAAGGCACAAAAATACAAATCAGCAAATGATCTTCACAGGGTTCGTCATCAATCTAATGAACTTATATAGAAATGTGGCAAATTCAGTCTTGATGGGGGAAGTATTTAAGTCCAATGGAGAGAAATTGTGTGCTTGTGCATGAATATTAATGTGTTTAGTGGTTGTGCTCAAGGTCTGATAAGAAACTACATTAGGGATCTGGTAGATTCATTTATTCCGAGCTGGTGTTTGCCAGTAAACATTGTCCAGCCCACAGGTCCAAGGGGTGGTCCAAGTGGTTGTGGTAGGACTCTTTCAAGGTCTCGTAAAGATCTTATTTATTGGAGCCAGACTGACGTGGAATATAGGATTTCAGTTTTCTCCCCTTATTTCTACACAACTTTAAATGACTTTTCTTTCTCTCTAAACTTCAATTTGCTTATCTAGAGAGAGTTTCTAATAGATTATTTTATTTTATGGGACCGTTTGACCACTAAGCCATGGCCTGAATCCCTTAGCACAGTGTTTGGAAAATTGTAAATGCTCCATATTTTTTTCTTTTTCTTTCAACTTTTCTATATTCCAGAAAATTGAGGCAGATAAAATAACATTGATTCAGACATAAAAAGGGAATTTTGGAACCTATGATTGTCTGAAGTTTCCTATAATGTATACTATAGTAGGTCTCTCCCTTTTAACATCAGGACTAATTTTATACTTGATCCACATATAAAGGTTAGAAATGCCAAACATATTGCCTTCCTAAAACAGATTAGATTGGAAGATGGGGCTGAGACTGATGGAGGTCAAGGATTCTTGGATTACTAGTCTCTTTATAGAACAACTTACAAACACATATAAATAAAGTAGCATTTAAAGTGTAACTGAGGCTCAGGGCCGTAGCACAGTGGTTATGGTGCCAGCCACATACAGCAATGCTGGCGGGTTCAAACCTGGCCTGGGCCAACTAAAACAACAACGACAACTACAACAAAAAATAACTGGGCACTGTGGCAGGTACCTGTAGTCCCAGCTACTTGGGAGGCTTAGGCAAGACAATTGCTTACACCCAAGAGTTGAAGGTTGCTGTGAGCTGTGACACACAGCACTCTACCGAGGGTGACATAATTAAGATTCTGTCTCAAAAAATAAATAAATAAATAAAATAAAGTGTATCTGAATGAGAAAAAAACAATGTCTTCCTTTAACTCATCATTTGGTGAGAAAAGTGGGACTTTAAGAAAATTGCAGTGTCTTTTTTATGAAGGTACATATAGTTAGGTTACATAGTTTGCATTTCTAAAGTTAAAGTCCAAGTTGTAACTAGGGAAGAGACATGAGTAATTTTTGCATATATTTTGACAAGCTGAATCAAAAGAAGACACTTTCAAATAATATTTCAAGTAAATGTATACAGAGATCCTCTTCAAAGTAGCACTGTGAGTTTGCGAGAAAAAGTTCAGCTCCAAATAGTGAAGGATACCCAGTACCTTGTCAAGACTCATTGCAAGAGAGATCAGCATCATTGGTGTGGGACTATAGGACAACTTTTCAAAAGACACTGCTCAGCTCAGATTCTGTTTCTGGACTTAACTTTGCACAAAAGTTTTACTGATTTGAGCTTCTCCGTTTCCATTCAT
Source organism: Galago senegalensis (assembly GCA_963575145.1). Lineage (NCBI taxonomy): Eukaryota > Metazoa > Chordata > Mammalia > Primates > Galagidae > Galago > Galago senegalensis. The sequence goes on from CAUYTI010116027.1 coordinate 33,073, forward strand.
CTACTGACTAAACAAAGTCAATTTCCTGGCTGAGACATGGTGTGCTTTACAAATACCGCTGATGTTCCGGGGAAGCTGAAGTACCTATCAGAATCTCAAAAGTAGACTGCAGCACCAGAGGTGCCAAAATCCTATTTTCAGCGCTCAATCGCCTTATAATACTTTCCTGCCCCGTCTTTAGTCAAAAATTTTAATTTTTAGTAGAGGAGTAAGTTCAAGTTACATCTAATGTTAAGAAATGCAAGCAATAAATGAGAAAGAATGAGAAAAAAACATTTCATAATTCATCAATGTTAGAATGATATCACAAGTACTATTTGTTAAAAGATACTATGTATATATGTAATTGCTTTATATTTATTAAAATAATCCATAAATTATGCAGCCAGAGAAACAGATGATAGATCCCTAGAAATACAATATATTGTATTTGTATTTATAGTAATGTTGAGAAATCAAAATGAAAATTTGGTTTATTCATTATTCTTAATGAAAGTGAAATGTTTCTATTAAAACAGCAGTTTGAATAATTAATAACCCTTTACTGTGGTTGAAAGGGCAGACCTCATTTTATTAAGCCTTGCTTGAGTGCACACCACAGGTATTACGTGTTTTACAAAATGAAGGTTCACGGCAGCCCTGTGAAGGGCAAGTCTCTCTGTCATTTGTCCAACAGCAGGTGCTTACTTCATGTCTCTGTGTGCTGTTTTGGTAATTCTTGCAATTATATCTGTTAGGGTAGTCTGGGATCAGTGATCTCTGCTGCTGTAATTGTTTGGGGGTATCATGAACTGTGCTGTATAAGACAACAAGCTTAATACTGTGTGTGTTCTGACTGCTTCACTGACAGGCTGTTTACCTGTCTCTCTGCCTCTCCCTGGGCCTCCTTAATCGCTGAGGCACAAGAATATTGAAAGTAGGCCAATTAAAAACTCTACAATGGCCTTTAAGTGTTCAAGTGAAAGGAAGCATTACACTTTCTTCCTTTAAATCAAAAATTAGTAATGATTAAGCTTAGTGAGAAAAATATATCAAAAGCTGAGGAGCCAAAAGCTAAGCCGCTTGCACGAAACAATTAGCTAAGTTGTGAATGAAAAGAAAAAGTTCTTGAAGGGAATTAAAACTGTAGGTATTTTGTTGTTGTTGCAGTTCTCATTGTTTTAGCTGGCCTGGGCTGGGTTTGAATCCACCAGCCTCAGTGTATATGGCTGGCTCCCTACCCACTGAGCTATAGGCACCGCCCCTTTTTAGGGGGGCAGGGGCAATGTTTTATTGTCATAATGAATTAATCTCCACAAAGGGCATTTTTCACACTGGTAAATAGCTTTAACTGTCTCAAGAACTTTATACCTCGTCTCCTAAAGGCAGGGAATACCATCCTTATTTACATTCCTTTTAGCACATAGCTGACTGCAGGTACACATATATATAGTGTATGTATGTCCAGGACACACAACTGATAAAGAAAGCAAAACAGTCTTATTGCTGGTATGGGCAAAGTTTTGGTGGTCTAGAGATCAAACCAGATACATTACCTTAATGCCAAAGTGTTGC